>JAHZMV010003142.1:0-12320 GCA_027743765.1 Coecobrya sp. COE2 | reverse complement strand
AATTACTTATTTATTCCGGTAACTTATTTCTACATATTTTCGATTTATGTGCCAAAAATTAATGAATGATATTACTGGAATTTTGTTGTAAAATTCATATATACATAAAAGTGGAGAAAGTTGACTTTAAATCTCATTTGTAATGGTTTCAAAAAAAAAGAAAAACAAAGTGTCGATTCATTTTTCATAAGAATAAGCAAAATTTCTAGGAACTGGAGAGTTTCAAATTTCAAATGTTTGTACGGTTGAAGGTCAATATCAATTGTAACGAGCACATGATTGGATATGAACATCCTGGAATCAAAGGATTTTGACATTGAAATTACATATGTAATCCCTGCTGAAAGATGTCTATTGAAATAAAATGAAAATGAAAAAAAAACGATGCTAACAATTAATCAAACGATTTTGACCATAATAAACATTTACTGAATGGATGGAAGAAATGTATTATGCACTTGATATTAAAAGTAAACCCATAAAATTTAATTTGACATGACAAAAAAGAAACATTTCCATTGTCCCAGACGTCCACCCGTCTAACATATCATATCCAACAAGTGTGTTTATTCATTAGCTCAGAAATTCTCAGTGAAATGAAATGGAAATTGACATAAAATAACCAATAATTGAATAGTTAACAAAGGTAATAAAATGTTTTATAATAAACATTCACGAAAAAACTGAAGTGACATTACGAAAAAGTGTTATTACTGAAGCAAATAATAATATAAAGTTTAAGAGAGAAAATAATTTGTTTGGGTTTTAAGACTTTTTAGCAATTGTTTTTATCCTTTAGGTCAACCAAAGATGAAAGATTAAGGATTAACATCCGGGCCAGCATCTCCACTTGAAAGCAGTAGAAGGCTAAGACGTCATCGGCAAAGTTCTGCTTCATATTCCATAACACAGCAAACTTTTCCACAACTTGTGTAAAATCCTTGTAAATCAGAGCCAGTAGCTTGATCTGGCTTTCATTCTGAAGTTCCGGGGTATCAGTGACGGCTCTAGATATCTCTTCCGGTGAAGGCATGGTCATCTCCATCAAAATCGATGCAAGAAGTCGCTTCTTTTCGTGTCCAGCCACCTGAATGGATGTATCCTCTTCCAGAGTTTTCATTTCGCCTTGAGACGGTTTCATTTTCTGAAATAGTGCTGAGAATGGATCTGGTCCAGGATCATTTTCTTCAATCCTAGCAAGCTCCTTCTTGAGCTCATTCATTTTCTGAAAATATAGAAATAATATAAATCAGGGTTAATTATTGATTAAATCTATTGGTCAAATCTCTATTCAAACTCTGTTAAAGTCTTACCTGTGAATATTCGGGAGTGTCAAGCCATTCCAAATCCCCACTCCATCCACCTACATTAGCCCGATTGCCAAACTTTTTGGCCAGCTCCTTAAGCCAGATTTCGCCGCTTATTCCCCCAAATCTGCCAGGTCCAAAAGCTTCCGTCTGGACCTCCTCCTCCTCCTCCTCCTCCTCCTCCTCCTCCTCGTCAATGTCAATTTCTTCCTCATCATAACAATCAGGTTCAAGAGTTGATGACGCCTCGGGTTGTTCATCTTTACCGGAAGCATCCTCTGGCGATGTCAATGACAAAGAAGCGTTTCCACCAACAGTAGCATCCGTCGATTGACCAGTCAACGGCTCGGTTCCCCGCGTTGGCTTCAAGACAGTTTCCTCGACATCCTGAAGCAGTGACAATTTCTCCATTGGTCCCTCCAAAACGCCACCGGTGCCAGGTCCTGACAAAGTGCCTTTTTTGGAATCTTCAGCGTTCGTTGAGTACGTCTTGCTTAACCAATCCATAAAATCGGAATCCGAAATGTTTCCAGGGGCATCCGCAAATGTAATTCCGACCTTCTTCTCCTTCATTGCCTGCAAAAAAAGAAATAATATGAATAGCAAATTATTAATGAGTAAAGGTTTAAATCAAATTCGGTTTACTGACAGTCATATTTAAAAAAAAAACCATACCTCGGCATGCAAAGGAGCTAGATTGGACTCCGGAAACGAAACAATTTGCGAGATAGCAGCTTGTTGCACATCTTGCTCTTCATTCAACAGAGATGATATCCCTGTAGAGATGCAATCATCAAACGCCTCATTCGTCTGACCAAGATGTGGTGCCGTTCCCTGAATAACCGCTGAGGATGGACCCTGTAACTGCGGACCTGGTTCAGAATCATTTCCTTCAGAGCCCACACGCCTATCCATAAACTGCCTAATCTTCTGAAAAGTTAGAAATAGTATGAATCAAAATTAATTATTAATTCAAGTATTTATTCATTCATTTATTTTTCAAAGATTTTTTTATTCATTTTTAAATATTTACCTTTAACAATCCGGGACCCTTATTGTTGATCCTAGTATCGCTGCAAATTTGCCCAGATCTACCCGCTTCGTCCGACGGGAAAGAATTGATAGTCTTCTTCCTCAAAAAAATATACACACCGGGACCATCTTCGTTAGGTCGATTCGCTCCCTCATTTACTGATTGGTCTAGGATGCGGTAGATAATGTTCTTGCGAGCATGGTTGCGAGTTTTCCTGAAAAGTATAAAACCAGATAATAATCTACTGAACTAATATAGCATGGAAAAATTGCAATCAAAATTAAAATATATAACTTAAAATTACTTACAGTTTGACCGGAGTGCCAGTGCTATCCTCTGTTTTCAGCGTTTGGACCACTCCATCCATGAAATCCTTGGCCATAGTTTGACCTTCCGGATTCTCCCTAGCAGCCATTATGGGAATGACAATGATACCGCCAATAGGATGATTGTTCCGGTAAGTTTTCCAAAGGACCAGGACCCTAAGGTCCAAAGTGAGACTCTTACAATCGAAGAGTTAAAAGACTTTCTCAGCGTCGGTACGTAAATACTGAACGATTTGACTGTTACAAGAACTACAAACTGTTGCTTTATTGACAATAAAGTACAGAACGCTAACTACGACTGAGAAAAATAGGAACGTTTTTGACGAACGAAACTATAAAAACCTGGCCAGTGAGATGGTTTACTGGTAGGTTTGTTCAGCTAGAAGCTTGAAACTGCAATGATACAAAATTCAAGTCCGGCAGTCCTTTTATACCTCCCCGGGCACCGGAAGTAACAATTAAGCAAATTAAGAAAATATTGAACTTTTGACCTTTACATTGACACCGGATGTCAGAGAAAGGAAGATGATTTAAATAAAGAAAACAAAAGGTAATCAAATGAGCATTTCCCAAGGGCATAAAAGATATCCATCAAATTGTCATTTTCGTGATAATTAAGTATCATGGCATGAAATTAACTCTACATTTAAGCAAATGAACTAATTATTCATGTAGCAAGTATGGTGAGTAGGGTCGCGAACTGTACAAATTGAATTAAAGTGAATACCTAGAGATTTTGCATGAAAATGTAAAGGAAAGTGGAGAAAGTTACCTTCAGCACCTTTGAATCTCATTTAAAAAAATAATCAATTTTCGGTTAATTTTATGCAAAAAAATAAATTAATTTGTAACATTTCTTATTTAAACAAAAGGAGAGATAAAATGTCAATTAAGGCTTAAAATTTACGACATTTCAAATTAAATGAAATGAGGGAGCGTAATATTTGCATTGAAATTTATTGTGACCCTCACATCATCGCTTTAAAAATTAACTGAAATGATTTCCAATTCCTATGCTGTTAGTTAAGAAGCATACTACAAAAATGGAAATGTCAGCTAAAATTAAATTTTATTTATGCAACCGAGTTGTAATTCACGAAACAATGCACATACATATATTCATTGTGAATTAACACTTTGAATGGAAACCATGCAAACGATTTGAAAATGACATTTGTCAAGAAAATTCGGACAAAAATCTCGTATAAATTGATTAATCTGGTAGGTGGAGTTGGTGGTATTGCTATGCTACTCGGACCATTTCTTAAAAACGCGCATTTTAAATGGCAGGTAAGTAGCCGTTGTATATCGGCTGTCAAACCGGAAGTGGTTTTGTCAAGATAATTTACAGAAGTATTTTGTGCTTTGTTTTTCAGTTTTCATGAAAATGATTTGTATGCAAATCTAGCAAAAATATGTACTTTCACCTCGTTTTCATAATTTTATCTGATGTAACTCAATGTGTATTTTTTCCTTCTTGAAAAACAAGTCCATTTAAACAAAGAACACGACAGATCGTCAAATTTTCGTCAAGAAATTTAGTAAGAAATTAATCCCAGATTTAAGCAAATTACTTATTTATTCCGGTAACTTATTTCTACATATTTTAGATTTACATATCGACCAAAAATGAATGAATGAAATTACTGGAATTTCGTTGTAAAATTCAAATATAAAAGTGGAGAAAGTTGACTTTAAATCTCATTTGTAATGGTTTCAAAAAAAAGAAAAAAAGTGCCGATTCGTTTTTTCTAAGAATAAGCACAATTCCTAACAACCGGAGAGATAAAAATTAAATATTATTTATGCAACTGGGTTGCATTTCGTGAAGAAATGCCCAGATATTCATTGTGAATTAACACTTTGTATAATAATTAACAATTAGGGTAATAATAGGTATTCCAGTTTTTCTTTAGTCAATATTAGTTTCAATATTCAATAGGATGAATGAACAATGCCATATTTACTGATGAATCATCAGTGATGATTCCAAATTGGAATGTCCAACAGGAGAAATAATTCATAATATTATGATGCAAAATCCGATTAAATATTAATAACAATACGCTGACCAACATGAAAAAGGCAAAGTACAAAGTTTTGTACCAAATCCCATAATTTTTGTTGTCACAACCCCAGATTTACATTTCGATTAAATATTAGCTCTAACAAATTAAATATACAAAGAATAATAGACAGTGGTATAAAATTGACTAAAGCTAAACAATCAATTAGTTAACTTTGCATGGATGTCGTTTCAAGTTGGCTTTTGTTTTGAAAGATTTCCCACATTCCGCACAGTTAAAGGAAAGTCCTGAATGAACATCTCTCATATGTGATTTCAGATAACATTCCATGAGAAATTTACTATTACACTGGGAACACTGGTACAACTTGGATTCATCCAGATATGCTTTGTCACCATTATGCTCCCTTCTCATATGAACTGATAGCCTGTTATAACCGGGAAACTGTTTATTACAATATTTGCATATGCACTCATGTGTTACCATATGAAGTTCCAAGTTGGCCTTGCTATAGGACAAATAGCCACACGTGGAGCATTGGAACTTCCAAGCTTCAGGCCCTTTGTGAATCAAAGTATGCGCTGCCAGCGCAGCACTAATTTTAAAAGCCATTCCGCATTCCGAACACTGATGGGATTTTTCAACATGAACCTGTTTCATGTGTGCTTTTAATCTGTTTTCAGATAAAAATTTCTGGCTACATTTTTCACACTGGTAAATTGTGCAATTCCCCACATCCCCTTTGTCGATATGTTCCTTCCGTACATGCGTTGCTAAATCCTGGTTACATGGAAACTGACCGTTGCAAAACTGACATATAAACGGCTTTCCTTCCTGCTCATGGGTTCGCCCATGTTTGTCCAAACTTCTTTTCGAACAAAATCTTTTCGCACAAATAGAACATTGAAATTTCCACACAGCAGGACCTTTGCCTTTATGTGTTAACTTGTGTCTTCGCATGGACTTTATACACTTGAAAGTTTTTTCACATTCTGAGCATTTGTGAGAACGCTCCCCGTGAGTTACATTCACGTGATATCTCAAATAATTTTCATTGGAAAATTTTTTTTCACAAATTTGGCATCCGAAAAGAGGTCCACTTTTATGCAGTCTGGCCACGTGACGGTCTAATGTTTCCTTTATTCTGAATCTATCTTTACACGTTGCACATTCAAATTTCCAAGCTGATGGATCCTTGTGAACTAGGGAATGTTTCCTCAAACTCCGTTTACTTTTGAAGATTTTGTCGCATTCCAAACACGGATGAGTTGCAAGGACGGGGACGTGAACCTTCTTTGGCTTCATTGTACTTTTTTCGGTGGCATTATTTCTTTTTGCTGCCGCTTTCTCCTCCTCGTTCATGTGCGTCATTCGATGGATTCGCATTCTGTCGGCGCGTTTGAATTGCCTGCCACAAATGTCACATTGCTTTGGTTTCATTCCATGCAATTTTGGCAATTTCAGGCATCCGGAATCTGAGGTGGCAGTTGCTGGGGAAAAGTTTACATCGCTGTCACTTGCGCAAGGGGATGAGGTGGGGGAGAAGTCAGCGTCGTCGCCTGCATCGTCCTCATCAGACATTTCTACAGAGATATCTAAATGCTCAAACGGGTTAACATCATCTTCGTTCTCCTCCAGAGGTTCATTTTTCATCTTAGGCTCTGGCGTGACAATCCAATTATCACCATCCAGAAAATTAACGAAGTTCATGTCAACTTCCGTTTTTACTCCAACATCCACCTCCAAATGTCCAGCGTAATTGATCTTCTCATTAAAAATTTCTTGATAGAACATCTGCAAATCACCTACGACTGAAATAAAACAAACAAGTCATTCAAATCAAAATCAAAGTGCATTCTACCCCAATTACCTTTTATTGTTAATAAATTATTGCACCAAAATTTAACGAAACTCTTTATGAACTAACCCGTCAAGAGTTTCTCTCGAAACCGAATCAGTTCCCCATTTCGCTCCTTCTCCCTCACTAATCCTCTGGCAGGCTTCCTTGATTGTTCCACCACTTGACTCATTTGAAGAAACTGTCTCTTGAATCGTTCCACTTGTCCCTTAAGCTTTCTCAACTCCATCAGCAATTCCCGTTGGCGTCGCCTCACATCTCTCTCCGTTTCCTCCAACTCCACTTTACAGCTTATCATCCCAGTCATCAGTAACTTGCAGGGCGGACACAGCGAATTTTCTTCCTCGGGAGCCAGTAATTTGTTTTCATTTGGGTTGAATGGATCTCCCTTTTCAAGGAAACTGAACTTGCCATCATTTTCGTCTTTGAAACACCCAACTTGATTACCTCTACAGCTTAATCTCAATGACTGGTTAGAACAACAGAGAACGCACACCTGAGCACTAATTAAATCTTCACCTTCCATCATCTTCACCGAAGATTTCACAAAAAATGCGAATGATATTAAGTCAATTAAGTTGACAGAATAATAACAACTTGAGGTTTACGCATGAATTCATGCCGAAAACACAATGTCAGGAGATGATCATCTGGCAAGTGGAATGTTATGATTTTGCTTGCTTGAAAAGTATGTGTATCTGCAATTGTAAATGCTTGCAAAGTACGGACCAGATGTTTTTTCATAATATTTACCGTTTTCATCACATCCCAGCATAGCGATAAACGTGCAAATTGCATTCAAAATAAAATACCTTTTCAAAATTGACTAACTTTTCCTCAAGAAGGCACACGAATAGAATAGATATAAATTGTGCAGTTGAAATTTATTGACAGTGAAAAAATGGAATCAACGAAATCTGGTGGTGACATTTGTATATTTTGTTACAAAAATACGAACACTTTTTGTTCTGCCGATCATCACTTTGAAAAGAAAAGTGACCCACCAAACTCAACGGTAACGGTCAATCTAGTGGAGAGATTTCTTAATCTTCTAGAGAGATTTAGTGATTGCCGTGATAAAACCAGTTATGTGGAAAGGGTGGCAGGTTATAGTTGGTCCAAGTTTTTGGGGTGTTGTGGAAATTGTATAGAAATCTTGAACACATTTTGTGAAGAATACCATCAACTGAAAATTTTGGAACTGAAGCTAGATTGGAAGCTGGAGCGATTAACGGACATTATGAAATTGGCTGGGAGGATACCTGTCAGAGAGAAAAAATTACGAAGACTGTTCCAAAGGTACGCGGGAGCTGAAAATTGTAATGAGGATCGGGAATCTTTGGAAACTTTTAAGGGATTTCGTGGCAAGATTATTAGTCGTTGTAAGATTTAACAATAAATACATTTGGCTTTGTAAAAAATAACTAAAACATAATGGAAGAGTGATTGGATAATGATGTTGTGATTTTTTTGGTAAGGTACCAATCGGCTTGGGAAATCACAGCCTAAGATTTTGCTGGAAAGAAATGCTGACGCCATCCTCACAGCTTGTAACAGTTCATCAGGATTAACTGACACAATGCATGATGAAGAAATCCAGGAGCCTGATCTCAAGGATTTTGACAACGACGATGCGTCCATGCTGGAAGAGGAAATATCCAGTTTAATGAGCAATATCCCTGTCCCTAATGACACCACAAGCGGACATATTTCAGAAAATGAGACAGAGTCCACAATTAAAATAGTTCCACGGAACGCCACCAAAGCGGATGCCGCATATGAAGAATCAGCAGTAACCATTCAGGGTAATAATGAAGCTGATGAGAATTTGGAAGGAGACAGGGATCCCGACTGGCATAATGACGATGATACCATTTCTTCTTCGGGTGATTCAATTGATTCCAACGTGGACACCAAAAGAAAATTTGGCAACAGAAGCACTACTTCAAAAACCTCGTCACCAAAGGAGCGTTCCAGGGATCAGCAAAATGATATTACGGAAGATAATGAAATATTAACGTGTAGAAAATGTAATAAGACAAACTTTAAAACTAAATTGACTTTGAGACTCCACGTGAAATACTGTCAGGTTCCTCCTAAATTCCAATGTTCTGAATGTGGCAAGGCTTTCAAACGAAAGCGAGAGTTACGGCGACACGAAATAATCCATAAAGATCCAAGTGCCTGGCAATATTCCTGTCGCCACTGTTCTCTCAAATTCAAACGAAGACTGGATTTAAACACGCATAAGTTAACCCATGAAGATCCAAGTACTTGGAAATTCAAATGTGGCCACTGTGATCGACCATTCAGACGAAAGCAAGATTTAGAGAACCATGAACTAACCCATCAAGACCGAAGCAATTGGAAATTTCAATGTGACCACTGTAGTCGCAGGTTCATACGAAAGCAGGATTTAGAGAAACATGAATTAACTCATCAAGACCCCAGTTTATGGAAGTACCCTTGTAGCCAATGTTCTCGTATTTTCAGCAATAATGACACGTTAAGATATCATGTCAGGGCGCATCATAATACTGACAAGAGTGAACCTATAAACTGCAATATTTGTGAAAAGACTTTCACGAGCAGAAGTAATCTGAATCTCCACATGAAATCTATTCACGAGGAGTCCTCTTTCCAGTGTTCAGAATGTGGCAAGAATTTTAAAACAATGGGAAATTTGAACGGGCATATGTTAACACACAATCGTGACTCTTGGCGGTTTGTGTGTTCCAAGTGTGGGAAAAAGTGGCCCAGTAAACATAAATTGGAAAGGCACATGATTTCACACGATGATAATGACCTAATACCAAGAAACTACCAATGTTTGGAATGCGGCAAGAGTTTCAAAACTGCGGATGGGCTATCTTTCCATTCCATGCTTCATAAGGATCCGAGTACTTGGAAATATAAGTGTTCCATTTGTGAAAAAATGTTCTATCTGAAAACACCGTTTGAAAGGCATATGGAATCACACCAAAGGAAAAGGAAAAAGGTTAAGGCCAAGGCTAAATAAGTATTGTTAGGTTGTATATTAAACGAGTAAAATTGTTACAAAAAACATTGATTGCAGTTATTCAGATTTATTCAATTAATGGACATATTTTATACCGAATATCTTACATGTATTAAGTATCAAAATAAAAATAAATAAAATTCGTTACCAGAAATACAATCGAATTTTTATGCTACTAATGTAGAGTATGGTTTTCAATGATGCAATTAAATTAAACGATATGCTGAAACTTTCTTTAATTTATTGGTAGACAAATGCATAGACTTTTAAAAATCATAAACTGTGAACATTTATCAAACCGAATTTTATCATTGTAAAAGCATTGGCGTAAAACGAAACAACGTATTTTACACACTTAAATATGAAAAATGTATAAAAAAAATTCCAGGTCAAATGTGTGTTGTGAGCTTTTGTGAGAAAGCCGGTAAGTTGTTTTCTTTTATATTGCCAGCCTCATATCTACAATGTAATACTTGCAAGGTATAAAATACACGCGAGAATAGAAACAGATGTAAATATTTTCATTACATTTACGGTTTTCATCACACCAACATGTGCATATTGCATGCAAAATTAAGTGTGATATAATTTCAAAACTTGACAATATTTTCATTTACTAAAGAAACCACACACACTATAGATAAAATATCCTTTACATAATTGCAATTTGGCTATGAAACGATGGAGTCATTACCGAAAATCGGTGGTGACATTTGTATATTTTGTTACAAAAATACGGAGTCTTTTTGCACTGATAATGATCTTGAAGATAAAATTGGGACACTAAATTCCAGACATCTGAACAGATTTCTTAATGTTCTAGAGCGATTCAGTGATTGCCATGATCAAACACATTCCGTGGAAAAGGTCGCAGATTATAGTTGGTCAAAGTACGTAGGATGTTGTAAGAATTGTGTAGGCATCCTGAACAAATTTTGTGCAGATTACCATCAACTGAAAATATCAGAATTACAATTACACTGGAAGCTGGAACAATTAACAGACATTATGAAATTGGCTGGAAGGGTGCCTATGAGAGAGCAAAAATTACGGAGATTTTTCCAAAGTTATTATGAGACAGCAAATGGCAATGAATATCAGGAATATCTGGAAAGTTTTAGAGGATTCCGTCGCAAGATTATTGGTCGTTGTAAGTTTTAAGAAACAATATTTGGAAAATATGAAATGGTGATTAGATACATAATAGCAATATATTATTTTTGGGAAAGGTACGAACCGGCTTGACAAATCACTGCCTCGGATTTTGCTAGAACGAAATATTGACGCCAACCTCCTCATTCCGTGCCACAGTTCACCAGGACTCAGTGGTACATTACCTGATATAGAAATCCAGGAGTCTGATATCATGGATTCAGACATCGATGAAACGTCCTTACTGGAAAACGATATCATTAATTCAACCTGTAATCCCCCTTCTCTTAATGACACCACCAGTGTGCACACTTCAGAGAACGAGATAGCCTCCACAATTTTTGAAGATCGACAGGAACCTAACCAACCAAGTGGAAATGAAGTGGACTGTCTTTCTATCTGTATCAAAACTGAAACCACAATTGAAGAATCAAAGGAAGCCATCAACACTGCTAATGAAACTGAAGAAAACTTGTTGGGAGAAAGTGAGCAATATGGAGACGATAAAATAAAAATTTACGTGAAGGTGAAGCGAAATGACAACGTGAATGAAAACAACGATGAAACCATTTCCACCTCAAGTGGTTCAGTTGTTTCCAAGGTGAACAGCAAAGGAAAGCCAGGCAAGATAACCACTCCTTCTAAACCTTCACCTAAAAATGATTGTTTCAAGAATGATCAAAATGGAACTACAGAAAATAATAAAAAGTTTCAGTGTACAAAATGTAATAAGACAAACTTTAAAACTAAAGAGACTTTGAGAATCCATGTGAAATATTGTCAGGTTTCGCCTAAACACCAATGTTCTCAGTGCGGCAAGGCATACAAGCAAAGGCAACGCTTAACTGAGCATGAATTAACCCATCAAGACCGAAGCACTTGGAAATTTCAGTGTCGCCAGTGTGATCGTAAATTTCACCAAAAGTACCTTTTAACACAACATATCAAGGCATCTCATAGTGGACGCGTAACCTGTAATATTTGTGGAAAAACTTTAATCAATCAAACTAAACTGAAACTTCACGTAAAAGCTATTCATGAGGAACCTACTTTTCTTTGTTCAGAATGTGGCAAAAGTTTCAGTAGAACTGAAAACTTGAAAGAGCATTTGTTAACACACAATCTTGAATCTTCTAAGTATATTTGCTCCAAGTGTGGAAAAAAGTGGCCCAGTAAACAAAAACTGAAAAGACACATGGCTTCACATGACGTTAAGATTAAATATCGCATAAGAAAGCCACGGAAGCCACGTGATAACGGCCTATTCCCAAGAAAATTCAAATGTTCGGAATGCGGCAGTGCTTTCAAAAATTTGAAGGGACTGAATGCGCATTCCGTGATCCATAAGGATCCTAGTACGTGGAAGTATCAGTGTTCAATTTGTGGAAAAAGATGCTACCTGATTGGAAGTTTGAAATCACATATGCTTTCACACACAAAAAATGGGACAGAAGATAATTAATTGTGGATATAATTGAAGTAAATTGTTAATAACATATTGGTTTCAGAGATTGAGCTCATTTAGAGGATGTTTGTTTTAATATTTCAATGAAACGACGACTCTGAAATCTAAAAACTTGTACATATTTATTTTTATT
>JAHZMV010003141.1:0-10494 GCA_027743765.1 Coecobrya sp. COE2 | reverse complement strand
TATTCGAAGGATCCCTTTGAAGTGCCATCATTGACGGCGGTAGCTAGAATGATGGATGGTGACGGGGCTTATCATCATGGTAGACATGATGGATATATTGGAAGTTCGTCGAATGGAGGACCTGGACCCGGTGGGCCTCCATATAGGTCAGAGGAAGAACGGAATCGAGGGCCAAAGGTTCTTCCACACCCGCCACCTCCATACTCTGAAAGAGATAGAGATCGGCCTGTTGATGTAGGACTTGCCATTCGAGGGTCAGGAGGATGGGGGTCAAAAGGAGGAAACGGTGGAGGACCCAATGACCAAGCTCCAGCTTGTAGTGGTTGCTCCCCTTATCCTCCACCACCTCAAAGACCACCTCCCAATTCTGAAGGAGGCTATGGCCGTCCTCCACCCCCTAAAGGAAGCTATGGTCGGCCACCTCCACCTGAAGGAGACTACGGACGTCCACCACCGCCTGAAGGAGGCTACGGACGTCCTCCACCGTCTGATGGAGGTTGGGGTCGGCCACCACCACCTGATGGAAATTACGGCCGTCCTCCACCACCTAAAGGAAGTTATAGCCGACCTCCTCCTCCGGAAAATTCTCAACATGGTGATCGTGTTCCACCACCTTCCGGACCTTCAGGATCTTTTGGAAGCCCTGGAACTGGATGGCCAAGCTCGGGAGGATATGGTGATAGTCAAGAGCGACCAAATAAGGGAGGTCGCGGTGGTCATAATTTGTGGTCATTTGATCCTAATTATCACGGCCCTCCTCCAACCACTACAACAACAACAACGACCACAACAACCACTACGACTACTCCAAAGCCATATACTCCAAGATATCTGTCCAGTTCAGAAGAAAAATATCGGCCCATCAGGTATCCAAATGGTGGTACCAGTTCCAAGGAAAATCATGGGCACCATGGTGGATGGACCTTGCCAAATAATGGCAAGGGCGATCAAAACCGGGATAACCAACGTCCTTCATGGGATAAAATGGGAGATCGAGACCGACCTCCAATGCCGCCACCAGCTTCAACATCGTCATGGCCTAGTGATCCAAGTTATCATAATCCCCCACCTCATATGCCTCCACCTCCAGATAACCCAAGAAATGAGTATGATTATAATGACCATACTGATAGAACAGGTACGGATTCGCCAACTGTTTGGCCAGGAAGAGCTACGTGGGTGGGCAATGACAATGAAGGTAGGGGAGGTACAGGCATGTCTGAAGATTCGTCAAATATGCCGAACCTAGATCAGACTACGGTATCTTCACAACATTGTTATTCTTGTGAAAGTTGGCCGTCGGGCCCCAGTGGGGGTGGTGAAACAACGGACAGACCAACGTGGCCCCCAACTGGTGGAAGTGGTTGGTCATCAGATAATGATAGAGAAACTCCACCGCGGCCCCCAACTGGTGGAAGTGGTTGGTCATCAGATAATGATAGAGAAACTCCACCGCGGCCACTCCCAACTCATCCTGAGGATCCACCGTCTAGACCACCCTCTCATGGCTGGTCTTATGATGACTCCAATTTTAACGCAAGACCGACCTCACCACCTGAGTCTGCTCCACCTCCATCCAATAATAACGGATGGTCTTCTGGAAACAGTGGCTTCGGCCGACCGCCTCCACCTCCGCCACCAGAGTCTGGTGGCCGTGGATGGTCCTCTGAAAAAGGCTCTGGATACCGACCACCCCCAACGCCACCCGATTCCGGCGGAAATGGCTGGTCTTCTGGAAAAGGTTCCGGTTATGGACCACCACCTCCTCCTCCCCCTCCCCCTGCATCAAATGGTCAAGGCTGGTCTTCCGGGAAAGGATCCGGCTACCGACCACCCCAAGCGCCACCAGATTCCAACGGCCATGGGTGGTCCTCTGGAAAAGGTTCCGGTTATGGACCACCACGTCCACCCCCAGAATCAAATGGACAAGGCTGGTCTTCTGGGAAGGGTTCTGGATATCGACCACCACCAACACCACCTGAGTCTGGCGGAAATGGCTGGTCATCTAGCAAAGGTTCCGGCTATGGACCCCCTCCCCCACAACAACGACCACCATCTAATGGATGGTCATCACGAGAAAGACCGCCATCACAAGGCCGACCACCTTTGCCTCCAAACGGTGGCGGTGGTTGGGGATGGCACAAAGATCGTGACCCTGGTCAATCAACTCTAGGACCATTCCATGTTAACTTGGACAACTACGATTTAATGAAGAACGTCAGAGTCCAAGACAGTTATCACCACAAAGAATATCCACCCGGTTATGACTGGCTGAGTAACAATGAAAATGGGAGGGGATTTAGTAAATCGGACCCGTGGGCTCCAGGAGGAGATGATGATGATAAGCCAGACAGACCAGGAGTTTACCGTTTAGTGCCATACGGACCTCCACCAGGTTGGACAAAACCAACCGAGGAAGGTCCATCACATGAAGCAGTGTCAGCTCTGGATAAAACGTCTGAAGATCCCGAACCTGAAACAACCACCATGGCCACCACGACCACAACATTGGAATATGAATCTGATCCTTCCGAGTACCAACTTCCGCCCAGTGACGAAAACTTTGGAAAAACTGGAAAATCATCAAACAAAAAAGGTGGAGCGAAACGCAAAGAGAAAATTCAGGAATCTGCCGCAAATGACGTGGATAGTGAAAGCGAGGATTCAGAATCTGAGTCAAAGTCGGAAAGAAAGAGCCGACAATCTGGAAGACCAAGATTTGACGAGCATGGATTTCAATTGGTTCCATCATGGGATGCCAACAAGAAGCGAAGTGTCAAGCGACCTTCGATCTTGAAGTCAAAAGATATTTACGACAAGTATGACTATGACGAAGCAGGGACTAAGTGGGAGGAGCCGTCCAAGACAAAGTTTAGGTCCAGGACGGAAAATAGCATTGCCCTTTGGAAGACTGGAAGTAACTTTAGTCAGCAGCAAAGACGAGACGAAACCAACGATTCAGAGTCGGAATCTTCTTCATGGACATACGGTACAGTGAACCAATCTATTATTTTTCTATGAAATCTTATTAAGTATCAAGGTGAACATAAATTAGCGCATATTTTGGTTTCAAAGCTTGTAAAATTAATTGATTTATATTGTTTCCTTATTTTGCAGAGTCCACTGATAGCGCCTCTCCATTATGTCCAGCCGGAAGGGTATTCAATAACCGATTAAAAAGGTGCCTTAAAATACCCACAACCAAAAGACATGGGAGCAGTAACAGGGAAATAAAACTGTTCTAGAGGATTGATTAAAGGAATTAACTTAATTATAAGGTATTAGCAGCAAGCCTGTGTGAATACAAACAAATTATCGACGCGATTCACATGACGGGCAACTATGCAATTTACTACTCATACAAAAATATTTAACTAGCTATACGTTTATAAATAAAGCCTTAATTTTCTCTGTTTGATGTACTCTGCTAGGCAGAGCATAATAATATGTATGTATATGTCTTGTGTAATATAGTGTACATAGCGAGTAGACAACTTTAATGAATAAGTTTATAGTACAATTTTGTGAATGAGTCAGCGTACCAATATTTAATTAGTTTTAATTTACTATAGTCATGTGAATTATTGAAACAGGAAGATGAAAGACTTTGCAAAGTAATTCTTTCAATGGGTTCTGCGATGTATTGCGCTGCTACACGAGCAGCTTTAACTTTTGTTTCTCGATTTGTTATAAATGTATGTTTGTTACAAATGTGTCTACTTACATTATAGCTTAAGTTTATGTTAACTATCAAGATAGTATTGACTGTGTGAAAAAATGCATGTTCCATATAAGCACTGTGATATTTATAGTATTAACCTAAGGGACGTATATAGTTGATATATAGTTTGCGAATTGTACATTTTGCATATATATTTGTGTACAGGTATGTTGTCAAGATTAGAACATAAAAATTAAAACACGAAAAATTTATCTGACACATTTGTATGCATGTTGCTCGTATCTTACTCTGAATTTTTCTTTGTGAACTGATGTAAATATACTCACAGTTAGTAAGTATTAAATATGCGCATGTGTGAATAATCATTTTAGACATAGATATTATAATAAAAGATACCAGACAAAACGCTTATGAACACATGCCAGAAAGGTAATAAAAGTTAAATCAAGAAATCCAGGAAAAGAAAATTGATTCAGTTTTGCTGACGTCATTATTTCATACATTCAATGTCAGTAGGTTAAGTTAAAGCATACATTTTTGTTGCAGTGCATATTCATCTGAAGTACTACGCAGTATTTATGATTGTTTCCAATTTTTGCAGAAGAGATTGCACATGATTTTTTTCAAAAAATGGATTCACATAACTGAAGGCAGACCAGTTTTAACTGACATTTACTCATCGTCAGCTTTTTTTGGTAATTAAATACCCAGTCCTCCTATTTATTACAGCAAATTAAAAGTCAATTTTGAAGCGATTACGTCGAGGATGCATGATGCAGAATGGTAGGCTTTTAAACATATAAAAGGATGAACAACAAAAATAATGAAGAGATGAAATGATGGACGCTTTTATGTGTGCTTTTTAGGAGAGATGCGTAAAATTCGAATTTCTTTATTATGTACAAAGTTCTTTTCTTCACTATTAAACTACATAGGGGAAGAATTAGAAAATAGGCATAACGTTGAATGTGTTATGCAAATTGTTATTCGATAAATGATGTTTAATATTTTTATTGGCCATCAATACAATATATGAGCTTATATATTTGCAGTGCAAATTTTGCACTACATATTATTTGAATAGTAATAATATATGTAAGTAGCTGCCTTTTCTTGGGCAAAGTTAATCAATCTTCTTATCAAAGTCACGTTGTTCACATAATGATTATATAAGTAGCTAATTGTATGAATAATATATGCATTTGACCTCACAACAAGCCATTTTTTGGTTGGATAAAGATCTTCCCACCAAGCAAAGCTAAAGAAAAATCATCTCAATGAGCTTGTATCGAAATTAATTAACTTCAAATTCTTATCAAAAATAGTCGTTCAATATATCAATTATATTGACAAACGCTGCGCTCGTGTCTTGTAAATTTCAACCTCGTTTTGTTCCTTCCGATGGGAATTGAGCGGTACAATCCACTTTTTTATCCTATTCATTCAGAACGCATGTATTGTTCATGTAATGTCTTCACTCTTCTTCACGAAAGTTCATAATTCCAAACCGCGAGTTACCCAGCCATTATTGTATAAAATACACTATAAATTATATTCTGGATGAATACAAATCCATAATGAGTAATTTGCTTTGGTTAAAATTTATTGTAATTTGGCCTTACCATTACTGGGACATTTGGAGACAAAAATAATACCACGAAACAATTTTCTAATAATAAATAAGTATCGTAAAATTTCGTAGGCTATTTATTTTTATAATAAATTGTTTTTATTATTTCTCTGAAAAGCTGGATACATAATTATGTAATTACGTAAATGCTACATATATGTATGCTAGAGCTGTATACTTTTTAAAACTAGTTTTCCCAATTCGTCCGAAAATCTATGAGGTAAAGTAGTAATTCGATAAATCCAAGTTTATGATTGCGTATTTAGTTTTGTCAAAAACGAATTTAGAGTTTTTACGCTTTACATTGATTATCTAATACCGTTCCTGAATGTTTTACATGAACGAAGTGTACAATAATCATAATAGGTATGCATATAATAATATAAGTAGATCAATTAATAAATATTATTATTAATATCGTATATACGTCAGAGGTTTTCACATTCCATTCAATGACAGCTTGCATGAAGCTGTATCTAATCTATTAGACACTTCTACTACTACAGCTAAAATCTCCATTTTTATTATAATGCAGACGCAATTGACAAAAAATTACCTTCGATTTACACATTTTTATAACTAAACAGTATATACATATCGGAAAACTATATTTGCCACATTTTATCTCAATACAACTTCAGAGTTTAGTAATATTCTCAATAAATATTTATGGATAATGGATCATATTTCTTAACTCTAAGTATTTCTAAGTATTTCTTGCGAAAGGGTACTACTTTACATATTGAAGTTAGTTTGTTTTTACGTACACAAAAATGTACCCTGAAAACATTTCTCGACTATTTTAGTGTACCCAGTAAGAAGTAGTGATTTTGTAAATATAGTCAAGTAAAAATATTACAGATTACAAATAGCAATATAATTTAAAATTCTGTATTTTCTACATACGTTAAATATATCTGTATTATATACATATAAATAGCTTCGACTTTTACTTTTTAAGCCATCTAAGGTAGGTTGAGTTGGAACCATTCCATTATTATTGTTCTTGTTACCACATATAGCTTTCATTCACATCCTTCAAAATTAACTTACTCCACAGACTCTTTTTTGTAAGTAACAAATAAATCTTATTCAAAACTTTAATGCAGCTAGGCCAGTTATGTTTATGCCACAATATCAACATATATATTTATGTCAAATCTCACATCCAGGTACTTCCAGGACAGAAACGATTGTCATTCACTCCTTTAATATTGTACTTAAATTTTGCATTGTATAAAAGAATTTTTTACAGTAATCAAGCTAAGCTAATGTAGAGATATCTCGTCATTTACATACTGGAGTTGTGAGAACATTCAATAAAATAGTAATAATTATATGCTACTTCTATTCCGAAGAGAAGTTATATAAATATGTACATAAACCAAACAATTTGCAGTTAGTAAAAATACTCACTGCAAACATTTCATGTATGAAAATTCACTTGAACTTTACATAAATTTGTTGGCTGACAGTGACTACGTGTGGTCAATAAAGTTCGCAACATGAACATCCAAAATTATACATACACTTTACTCACAAGACATCACATAATTACATCATTCATTAATATCTTCCATGTTAGCTAAATCCTTGTTAAAAAATAAAGGAATAAATACGACGACTCCGTGAAGCCCTTCAGCTTATGAAGTTTTTAAATATAACTTATGATAACCGCATAATATATAATTACAAGTACAAGAATGTTTAGCTTTGTACAAATCTCTCATCATATTGGCCATGAATTAGATACAATGCGTGTCAATAAACACATAAAACTCCTCATGTCAAACATAATGTTTGAAATAAATTAAAATTGAAGAGTAACAGCAGATTCCTAGAAACCAGCCAAACTGAACTAAATGCTGTAAAAAGAATCGTAGGATGCTGATTAAATTGTTGTTTTGAGTATTTTAACAAAAGATGCTGATTAAATACCTTCCATCACGAACTGCTTAAGTGCCATAGCATGACACTTAACGTAACGAAGTTGTCCTCTCGGTGGGACGATGATGACGATCAGAACCACTAGAACTCAGCAATGCAGCACTACCATTTTTAATTTGTGTTGACAAGTTGATCCTGTTGGAACTTCTTGTTGAGGAATCCGTTTTGGAACTGGTGGAAACCTCAACACGAAGCGTAGAGCAGCATGATCTACTCATGAGAACAGCCTAAGTAAAGGATAAAACAAACTATCGTTATTTTTATACTATGTATATATTTCCCCTGAGAAAGCAGATAAAACCGATCTAGGAATTGAAAGCAATATATTTTAATCTCTTTGAATTCCACTGACACACTCACCTTGAATCCAGTTCTGTACTTCTTGTTGAAGAAAGCGTACAAAATTGGATTGATACATGAATTGGAACTTCCTAAGCATTGGGCCATCGGAATGATTGTTCTAATTAACTGGTCTTCCCATTCGCTTGGTTGAGGCCCGAATTTCACACGAGTCAAGACAGCATAGCTGTAAGATTCATAACATTCAGATTCATATTTTTAATTGTTTTGCCTTTAATTTTTAAATTTATAATATTTCAGTCAGTCTCACAGTGGGAGCCAGGACATGGCAAAGAGAACGACCACCAGCAGAAGCATTTTGATGACTTTCATTTTTGATCTGCGCAGTTAAAAGAAAGTTGTTTACAAAGTTCATATATGACAAAAAATTAAAGGCTCTAACAATGATAAATTTACCTTTGAACGAGTAATTCAGTTGACAAATTTTTCGTTTCCTGTGGAATTTTTCGCATTGAAACCTTTCGGAGAATCAGTGTATAGCAAATTGTTATTAGGGTCAGAGGAAGCAGGTAACAAAATACCACATGAGCTACCGCAAAGTAAATGTTTCCCAATCTCGCATCCGGCCACTTTTCGGTGCAAACCTGTACAAGACATTTATTCAAATCAAAGACACACCCAAATAGTTTCCAGAATTATTTAGTGTAGATCATTTTTTATCCATTTATCACGTCTGATTTATACTGGTAGGGGCATTCCAAGACTGAGAAAACGTTACCTTGATTTGCCTTTCCGTTTGAGGGATATATTGACATAAGAAAACCTACTCCGGCGGATGATATACTTATCTTTTATAATGTTACTTGACAGTTTACATAACTCTTCTTTTATTTACCCATTCAAAAACTTTACTTTGCGCTGAGGTAAATAACCGGGAAAGGAGTAGCTCAAAGAAATACACAATGAAATATTTTGGAATACTATAGTTTAAGAAAAGTTGTCACTCAAAAGATGATGAACAATAAAATAAAGTAGTTCTCCGTTACAAAGTTAAAGTTTTTTCCACAAATCAAATTGATTTTTTTACTCTGTGACTATTTTATGTTCGGTCACGTGAAACAAAAACAGGAATTTTGAGATGACTTAACATTATATGCTATCATCATAGAATAAAATCCTCTATTTTTCCAAAGTTTGGACAACAAGAAGTTTTTGGTTTATTGAATAAAATAGTATTTTGGAACAATGACTTACTGATACTGACGGTTATAAATTGAATTCCTATGCTCTATTTATATATGTTGTATGTGGTCAAGCTTATCTATAGACTATCAATTTGGAAATTGTACATTTGAAAGCTTGAAATATATAGCTTTCTTGGTGTCACTCTTTTTTTACCGTTTACAGAAAATTGTGTGGTTTTGTGTTCCGCTGGAACACAGATAATGTCTTTTTAAATTTACGTTAGCAGTCTATTAATATCGGAAAAATTGACTTACCATCAAATCATTATCTGGAATATTGGGATTCAGTGGTGTCAATTGAAAGTAGATAGCCCACGGGAGAGTGATGGAAAAGGAGAATGTCCAAATAACGAGAATCATGATACGGCAAACTCTAGAGGAAATTTGACATTTCATCGGATGACAAATGGCAAGATAACGTTCAATAGCGATTGCAATGAGTGTGTCGATGCTTGCCGATACACTGACGCCTTGAAGGTACGAAACGAATTTGCACATCCACTGACCAAGAATCCAGGCTATGAAAGAGAAAGTAAACGATTTAATTTAATTTTTTGTAACAATTCATTTGCAACAATATTCCCTCATACCGAAAGTGGGGAATGTGTTTGTGCCCATTTTCATGGTTCTAAACTATTTTGCAAAAAAGCATTTAATTTGCATATTGAACCCGGAAAACCAGAGCAAATATACAAATGTAAGCTCATTCATTTCACCCACTTACTCTCATCTGCAGTTAATGCACAACATTTCGGAATAAAAATAGTCGGGTGGTTTTGATATTTTTTCTGTGCATACTTGCAAGTTGCTATCAACACTGGGGTTATAATTCAGTGTGTAGTCAAATGTTTAACTGCATGAAACCCTATCCTGGACGAATTTGGATGAAAGATTATTCATTACAAAAAGCGTTCTATTCTCATTCTCATTTATTTCTCATTTTTTATAAATTCTGACTATCCATATAATGTTTTGCACATCACCCCAAACATTATTTTGAAGAAACAGTCACGCTGTATGTTTTTTCTGTTACATTATATGAGATATTCCAGAGGGATGTGATTACTATCAAATTCTCATCTCCGTTCAACACGAACGAACTATAAATGCTACCATTTATCTTCTCCTGTTTCCACTTCTCCAGCGACAATGTACATCTTTTTATGTATCCAAATTAAAGTTTATCATTTATTTATATTTTAAAAACCTCATCAGAAAATACAGGCATAATAAGACCTTCATGACTATGTATGTGGCATCATTGCGGGAACCGAAAAAGAAATAAAATCTAGTGACATTGTCTTTCAAAGCATATTATCCATCTTCCACTTAGTATGGATAAGCTAATTTGTGGATTTCTTCAAGAATTTCTCAAACGATGATTTCGAGATTTACCGTAGACGAGTCGCGAATCGGGAAATTATTAAGCATCCAGTAAACTATTGGCTTCATTGAGTAGGTTAGCAGTTAGCCTTCCAACTTCCTGATAAAAAAATCTCGGTAAAAATAGCAAGAAGAGTTACATCCTATATTATGGGCATGATAAACAAACTTTTCCATGAGCCGCCTTGTTTATGTGTACGTTGCGTGAGATAAGGGATGAAGTAAGTTATAATCCGAACTAGACTGCAAAAATCCTTTAACTCTAAATTATATGGCATGGAAAGATAGACCCTATCAATTTACAACTT
>JAHZMV010003140.1:0-10346 GCA_027743765.1 Coecobrya sp. COE2 | reverse complement strand
CTCTAGCAATTTTGCTAGAGTAAAGTATAATCAGGTCTAGACAGATTCGTTTATTACAACTGTGCAGTGTTGAATGTGTAATTCTATTTTACAGTTGGATGCTAATGTGAGCTTGGAGATTGAGATTTTCCACTTTTAATGCAATGGATATGCTAGTTTTTGGGTCGTTATGTTTTGCGTTTGGAAATTTGTGTATGTTTTGTGCGTTTGTGAAAGTCAGGAAACAGTCTCGACAAATAAGGAGGAAATAATAGTTGTCTATATACGGGTAGCTTTCCGTATTCCAAATTGTATAGAAAAACAGCATTCTCTTCTTCTGAATGGTTCTCCTTTTATCGAGAATTTTGTTGATAAAGTAACTAAATATAAAAAAACTACATTTCTACATACATCACATACCAACGAAAACGTGTACTACTACGCGGACTAAACAATCATAAAAATTTTAATAGGCCAAAACGGCATAAATTATACAACAACCTTAAAAATGGATGTTATGGGAAAATGTAACTACCTATGTATGTATCCTTATAAAAATATTTGTTGTGTGACCACGACTAGAAAATAAGACATCATGATGATCATCATCAATATGAATTAAATGTGCGTATTGCGTATTTTTGTATGAATTTTGTAAACTGGGACAAAATATAGTTGAACAATTGCGTGCACTCAAAATATGATTTAGGAATATTTTCTCCGTACACATTTCAAGCAAGTATGTGTCCAAAGGCATTATGTAAATTTCAAATTATAAAATGGCTTTGACTGTTTGTAATCACTCTACTACTAAGCACGGTAATTATATCATCTTCCGCAACTTATTGAATAGGTGAATCATGTTTTTATTCCGTATTGAGGAAAGCATTAAAATTGAAAGTGTTTTCTTTAAAAAATAAAATATGCATACTAGATGAAGAAGCCTAAACCACAATAATAGAAACTGTGCCGAAAAACAACTAGCTACAAGAAACCTCTTTTGAACGTCAAAAACTCTCTCCGAGTCGCTATAATAAACGCTTCCTTACCATACGACCATTTGCCTTTCATGCATAATATATGTAGCCAAACAGCACCCATGAAGATCACCGTAATGGATGTTTTAATGGAATGGAATAATATGAAATGTTATTATTATTATGATCCCCTCCCCCTTCTCCATGTCCCTTCTCAACTTTTTTCGTTCATGCAACCAGCTTCATAGTCAACCTAGTCTAGTGTATAATAAGAGATCACACAACAGATCGGACACGCCATGAAAGTACATTTTGGACTTGCTTGGCGATAGAGGTAATATTAAAATAGTTATGTTATAAATGTAATGGCTACTAAAACCAAAACTCACACTTTGGGATACGAATACTTAAAAACATTTTACTCCATTCTGCGGATATATCATGTCATACAATATGATCATCATCAAAGTGTTTCCCCTACTTGTACTTCCAACACATTTTTATTTTCTCCATTGAAAATATTTGAATTAGAATGATAATAATACGGAATAACATTACACAGTTACATAGACCGTAATAGAAATATTCTGTTACTTTGTGACTAGACTGATTCCTTTGAGAGGCACAAAAGAGAAAGAGAAGAAGCAACGGTTAGATTTTCAATGATTTCTACGTAAAGATATTGCTCGAATTATTCTGAGAAAGTAATGCACTCCCTGATCCGCCGAGTAAATAGATGCGCGTATATCGCGTCATTGCGTATTCGCACTTTTACTCCATGACTTTGGTATTCTTTTGTTTCCTGTTTTTCCTGCTACGTGAAAGAAAAGGGAAGAGAGAAAAGTATTTTTTCTTGGGTGCATCGTGAATAAAATACCGATGATTTTTCTCACTCAGCTGGTGGTGATGGTATTGTGTTACCAAGCTAAAAGTTTCCCTTTTAACTTTACTTTTTTCTTGTTGTCAGTGAATTAAAGTGCATCCTTTTACACACGTTGAACTTGATCTAAGTCGGAGTGGTGAAAGAATGTGAAATACACGCATACAATATTATGAGGCGTTGTGTGTAACACACCACCTACCTCCGCACTGCAGGTTGTTTTAAAGGCCGACAAAAGAAAGCGAGTGTTGATGATTCCTGTGATGATAGTGCAACGATAGATTAGATGGAAAGATAAGTAGTGGAGGACATGATATGTACTACAAGTAGCTGATGGAATGAATGAGTCGAATGGAGTATGCTACACAGAAAAAAGTTGAGTATGAGTAGTTCATTTCCGTATTATTTCGGTGTCAATACTACTGTACTAACACCCACCACCACCACGAGAACAGAGTTGAGAGGAGCAGGGGAAATAGGGGCATGTAAGTTCAACTTTTTGAGAGATCAACGACAGATCAGGAAGGATGCTGTTGATGATGATACGATGCGTGTGAGAGAGAGGCTCTATAATATACCAAGCTAGATTTTTTTCTTCGTAAAAATCGTGCATTTACTGTATATTATCTATCTCTGTAATACTGTACAAAGGTGAATGCGACAAGGGAGAAAAAAAAGCATCTATACAGTAGTTCTCTTACATCAATGAGTATTTTCTATCTGATCCTTTTCTTCTTTTTTGCTTCATTCGTCTCATTCATGATGCAGGCAGGGGTGAAAACTTAAAACGCACGACATTTTTATTATTCTGAAACAGGAAGAAGAAATTGCTGCTGCTGGTAGAAAAAGCTAAAAGGGCTTTGAGGAAGAAGACTTCATCGAGAAGGGTATATAGAGATATAGGATATTATAGAGATGGCAGTTGGTATTGTTATCCCGCAGCAAGAGAAGCTTAAGATGGAACTTTTAGTTTTGATGGTACATCCGGAATATTAAAAGAGGTTTCTTTCAGTTCCTTCGTTCTTCCGTCCTGCCAATGGTTGATAGTTCCTCCTGTATAAAGAGATAGGAGCTATTATTGGTAATTCCTGAAATCTTACACTGCACCAAACCCCCACATCTCTTGTTATTCCACGATGATGCCTATCGCAATATTTACTGACTTACGAATAAGGTAAATGCAGCAAAAAGTCTTTTTTTAAATGAAAGAATGAATGAAAAATAGAAGAAAACCTCCAGTTTCCAGAACATAAAACTGCATACATACTTGGAATGCATTACAGTGCATTATTCTGTTCGCATTTTACCTATACATTATCCCTCTTCTACAGTATTTTCAACTTTTTGTTTAAAAACGGAATTGATACTGGTTTCTTGCGACACAAGTATACAATCTTGAAAATGACACTTGACTGTGTTTCGTAATGGGGCTTCACGCAACAACAAAAGTGGTTGTTAATGGAGCATGGAAGGTGGTGGAGGAATATGGAGCTGGGACATTTTAACTTTGAAGTATTTTTACTTACCTACCTTGTTGCTTGCCACACGTCTATATAGACACTTTAAAATGTATATGGGTCTGTATGAACTACCATTTTATCTTCTCGTTTCTCTTACTTTCTCAACTTTTTTTTCTCGGGCAAGCACTTTACACTCAACTTCCCCACAAGAAAGATAATGTTACCCGTGTCAATGTGATAATGGGAGCTGAGGGGTTTAAAAAAGTGATATCATCTGCTGTTGGCTGAAGAAAGACAGTGATCCTTTTAGATGACGATAGTAGCTCACTATACAAGCATCCAGCGTGTATGTAAAGGTAAGGGTAAAAAGACAAGTTTTAAAGAAAAAAATTGGCATCGAATCAATATTACCCCCAGTAGTTGCTCAGTCCAATGTAAGAAAAATGGGTGCACTTTCTTGTTCATCGTTCGTCGACTGTGTAAAAAGTAATGATATTTTTATAAACATGTCATTCAGTGTACCCATCCATACATGGCAATTCTATTTCTGACTTTTACTTTTTGGAAATTGTAAAACTAGTAAATGTTCACATGGTGGACAGAATGGTAATCTCCTAGCATTACGATGTGTTTCCACCACCCACCCACCACCAGTCAACTACCCCATTCCAAAAAGGATGGATTGGAAAAGGTCATACTGTGTGATTTTACTATCATCTACAAGCCATTTCATTTCCGTTCCCCTCCGATTTCAACCATAAGTTATGGATCTGATTTCTCTTCTCAAAAATAAAATTGTCTCCGTTCAGAAACACACATGAAATCTTTTTCGGAAAAAAGTACCTTTGCACATTGGCATAAGTAATAATATACCTCGCCTTGGTATTGGAATTGTGACCATTATGGTAAAGGATTCAAGACGAGAAAACTTGTAGCATATCTACCTACCTATATGGATTTCTATTTATCTAATAGCCGTATGATGTAATAGAACCCCACAAAACAAGGAGAGTTGAAAAGTTTGAGAGAAAGTGCGGAACGCGGTATTGACTTTGAAAACATTATTGTTTCATGTGAGGGTTCGGTTTAATGTGACACGCACAACGGAAACGATTGAAAAGAATATTCTGGTGGATGACGCCGAGACAAAATGCATTTTTCATTTCTTCGTATTCAAGGTTTTCTTGAACTCGAACTAATAATAGGACCGTAAACATCTATACATACTTATATTATGTTCATACTTTTCAATAATGTAAATACTCGAGGATTAATGCTATAAATGACAGGCCCTAATATAAGTACTTTAAAGCATCAGACGGCTTTACTGTTGAATTTTGCTGAAATTCGTTGGTTCACCTTCACTTTTGGCAGGACTTCAGAATTCTAAGATTAATGAATGTCTCTGACTTTTTCTGTAATTGTACTTATTCATCATTCTGAATTGCCATTAGTGTCGTAGTATGTTTTATTATTACTAATGTATTTCACTAACGGCAATTTCTTAGAAGTAACTGTATTCAAGTGGATAGCAAAAGTTATGGAAAGTGAAACCTTAATTGAACAATTGCTAAAGAATTTTATTTCTGGTGGCATACTATCAACTTGCCGGATATCCGGTAAGCTTTAATTTTGTGCATTTTCTTTCTCACTATGATGGTCATACAGTATCTACATCATAATTAAATTGAAAGTCAACACTTTCATTATAGAAATATATACAAAATTAGGAACCAACGACTTGAAGTGAGATATTCCCGCGATTGCGATGTAATTTGATACAGTGGTTTGTATTACCTGGCCCTCGGGGACGAAAAATAATGTACTGTTCACCGTATGCATTATATTAGCTATATGCTCGTTTGGCATAAATATTCGTCTTAATTAATACCTTTCACAAAATACCCATGTATATTAATGTGCCTTCCTCCTACAACCTTCCAACCCCAAGCACCTGGGAAAATAGATTAATATCAAGCGCGTGCATCGCACTAGAAGTTAGGTAAAACATCGGTAGGCACACAGCCAGAGAATTCTAGCACGATATTTCGATTAAGGCACGTTGCCCTTCCCAAAAACCATTTTTCTACTTGGTTTGCAATGCGTGCATACACAGACTGGAACCTACACAAAAATTACGAGATCATCCTCTAGCTCCCTACAAATAATGTCGTGCATATGAAAATGGCCATGGGCAGAGAATAACGCTCTGGTAATGAGCGTAGAATAATCAGTGAATCTCAAGCCTCTGTGGAATTAAATTTCATTGTGCGTCGAGAGGGGCGGTTTTTTCTCTGGGATTACAAACGGCCGTATGACATGTCATGGCAAAATCGTTCGTAATGCAATGCAGAATGTAGACACGGCTCCCTTTCTCTTTCTTGTGTGTAGGTATTTCATGCAACAGTGGACTACAACCACATCAACAAAACGCGAATCGGACTTTTACTCTTTTTCTACTCGTATTGCTCTTGTTGCTGATCCTCCCTGCGACTATTGTGTAACATACGGGGAAAATGTAAATTATAGCTTGCCACTTGATTGTCCAAAGACATGCATTATTTTCACTACACAGTAGATACACCAAACAGTATTCTTCACAGCTATTTTACTGTTCTTTTGGGAAAATAATTTCATTCCTATGAAATGTAAGATTGTATTAGTATTGCAGTTATTATTAATATTATCGCTGGAGTTTGCTGATGATGTTATTAACCTTTGTAAACTACATAGGCGATGTAGATATAAGCTGCTGGTTCCTTTGAATTTCTATTTCAAGTTGCGTCTTTATTTGCAAAGTCGAAAACTTAACCGGAATGAATATAAAATTTGAGAAAATTGCCGTCTTCTTCAATTCAAGTATTTTCCCCTTTGTATTACAAATTACTCAATACTATTTCCTTTCCTCATGCGTTTAGTTTCACTTGGAAGAAAGGTCACCAAGTTTTCCAAAGTGAAATTGTTCACATTATTACCATCATAAAGGGAAAAAGTGGTGATTATTGTGGGAGATAGCGAGAAAAAGGTGTTCCATTCTTGGCGTTTTCTTGTGATTTTGTTCATGTAGCCTTGTTGTAATCAACTTGTCAAGATACGTTATCTAAATGTGAGCTGTGGCGTGGTCTGGTAAAATGGACATTGTATTGTGACGGTCAGAGTCACCGACCACGACCATACATACTTTGTAAGCCAAATTGTGACGCATTTTATTACCTAAAGTTTATTATTAGATAGTTTATCTGTATAGGTAGTAGGCTGTTAGTATAGGTATAATCATTTAGAGACAAGTCCCTAAAGTATAAAAGCGTACTGCAGTGCTGTGGTGCATTATGTCATCCATTACAGGTGACATATGAAAAATATACACAAACTCACATTTCAATAGCAGCTGTGGTACTGGTCTTACATCATTCCATTTCCTTTATGACCTGAAACTACCTGAAACATAGTCACAATTAGCGATTCAGTTACGTGGTGCGTGTTGCGGTTATATTGCTGACCGACACGATAAAAGCACCAGCTCTACCTCACACCACTCTCGTTTTATTGTTATAAAAGCTGTATCTTGATACATTTTGCGATAGTGGGTTAAATACCCGAAGTCCATATCCCATAATCATATCACACCGCTCCAAAGGGTATTTTCCGTCCGTATGTATAAAAATATACATGTCATCTATGACATCGGCTTATCTGATTATTAACAAGTCAATTTGATGGCGTTTCAACAATTTATTTAAAAAATATCATGCGCATAAGCTACTTACGACAGACTTTGCATTAACTTGTGCCAAAATTAGCGCGACTGAACTGCCTGAATGATTAAAACATGGCAGACTTTTGAATTCGTTTACGGATAGATGCGTATATTTATGAATATGGACCACACCATATTTTCTTCCACTTATGATTCGTAAGGACAGTCATCTCATTATCAGAAGTAGGACTAAATTGTATTTATGAGTATAGCAAGTAAGACTTTAATAATAAATAAATTCCCATATGCCCCAGTTATTCGCTCAAAAGTGCCAGTTGGAAAACTATAGAAAGCTTCAAACCTTGTGCCAGCAAACACAAGCTTTGAACTTAATGGAATCTTGACATGAAAAGCGTAAAATTAAGCATAAGTAAATAGCAATAGTAAAACATACACCACATCAGATAATAATGATGCTCTCCTTCTCTTCCACTTTTGAATATACTACACTTGATTCATTTCACATTCAAAACCAACAATGACATGCTAACATAAGAAGGCATGTCATAATCATCTTTCTCCCCACTTGAATTACAAAGGACCCAACCAAAACCTTTTTGGTGGTTTGGTTGTTGTTGCATCACACATTGATATAACTCAACAAAAGTAGGAAGCTCCAGCCATCAGCCTGGTCAACAAAATTAATGCTTGTTGTTTTTGAACGTTGGCAGATATGATGATGACCAAGCAAACTTCTTAATGCGTCCACGAATCGTGTCTGTCTTCATGTCGCTCAAGCACAGCTTTTTGCTTGCTGGTCGGTTCGCTGATCAGTGTACGACAGTTTTATCAGGAAGGAAAAGCATAAAATAATGTCAGAGAAAGTTAAAAGAAGTACAAAGTAAAGTGGTAAAGGAATAAGTGGGTGTGGGTAGGCAGCTGCACAAGAGAGAAAATGGGAAAGTATAAAAAAGGGAGATATACTAAAATGCGCTACTGTCACTATTTTGCCTCTACAACTGTCCGTTTGAGTCCAAGGACAGAATATTATACTACCCTTTTTAGATACATAATATATTATAGGGAGCGTCAAGTCTAAATATGTATGTGTACATAGAAGTAAAAACGCACTTTACTCCTTTTTGGACACACGAGATCATGAATTTTTAATTTTGTGGGGACAGAGAGAAGACAGGCAGCGTAAAGTGTATCGACAGAGGAGAAAAGAGGGAGAAATGCTTTTAGTTTTATGTAAGCTTCTTCTTCTTCTTGTTTTGTTGTGTTGCTCTTTCATGAAAGCAGTGGTGAAGTTTTCTCCGATGGAGACGACTAAAGTTTTTTTCAGTTTGGAAAGAGAGAGCGAAAGTAGTTATAGGTATCTTCGCCGTCAGCGTCATTACTGTCTGCTACTTTTACTAAGGGTAATAGTAATAATATGTTTGTAGGCACACAATTTGTGTACGATCATACCACAAAAGGTGGTAGTGGTAATGCATGTGTTCTGTGTGTTAGTTGTCACTGTTAAATGAAGAATGCGTATGACGACGTATATCAAAGTAGAAAAAAGGGGTTAGGTTACAGTTACAAGAAAAGCTTGCCTTTGGATATGTAATCAAAATTTAAGTGTATGAAGGAAAAGTTTGAAACGACAAACCACACTTGTAAGTATTATTTATAGTAATTGCTATGCTATTTCTATAGAGTGCAACCATCATCCCTTCATCATACCCTTCCATCTCAAATAACAAGAGGAAAATACAAATTGTTTTCTGGTGTTTTCCTTGGGCTATCTTTGACATGGAATACCTGTAATGTAATACAGGTCCTGTATAAATGCGGGGAGACATTCATGACGTATTTATGGAAAATTCCTTAAATTATTAGTGGGGATATATGGATGAAGTGGATGGAATGAAGAATGAATTAAGTTTTGGATTTGAAATAATGTTTACTGAATAAATTTTCTGCTGCGTTCAGTATATTTATGTAAGACAGACACTCGTGTCCTTTAAGTATTTACTATCCATTTCTTGTGAAATTACATGGGGGCTCTTGAATCATGAAACATAACGGCAAACGACAATAATAAATATTAGCAACAGCTGAAACTGTATCGGTTTATTTATCGAAGAAAAAAGTAAAATCAATACAATGCTATTTAAGTTAATGATAAATATTCTGTCAAAACAATTGCAGTTTATTTTCGAATCAGTCCGACTGAAAATGCTCTCAACACAAGTGGATCTTACCAATGATGCCTTGCTTATAAATAGTATCTTCCGCCGCATTTTTATCCGAATGTACATTTTGAGCAGCATCAAAATGTATTTCTGTTACATAATATAAGTTGGAGAAAATACTTCATCTGCGAAACAGAGAGAGATGACAAATATATGTTATGGAACTTCGCTTATATTTTCAGTCGTGACAGCGTATTAACCAAAAGTAAAGAGTAAAATATTAGGTATCAAAAGGATGTAAAATGTTTTGTTTAAAATATCACTTTCATGTCTGAAATACCAATATCTCGTGCAAACTGATGACGCATAAATGAAATTGCTTTGTGATTAAATTAATGTAGCTATTTGAACAATGTTACTTCTATCGATATCAAAATCACTTCCCTCCCATTATGTCCCTGCTAATATACAAAAAATATTGACAATATATTCAATTTCAAGTTCATGTTAGATTTTCATCAACTGGATTCATATTGCCCAACAAGTTGCATTGTGATATTATGTTTAGGAAATTTTAGGCTCATAGCATGTAGAATCTACATTGTAGATCACAAAAAATGATAGATTTGAAAAGATTTGCATTCTTCGTCGCTTATAGTCAAATCCCCACCTTTATCAGCATGATTTCGATAAATTGTATGCAGGCACAGTTTTCAACACGTAAGTGATCCTATCAGGAAAGAATTGCAGATGACTGACCAACCACTAACAAAATAACTGTTACTCTCTAAGGTTTAATATTTCATCATTTTGAATATTAAATTGGATCGCACAGGTGAACATTTCATTTCTGCTTCCACAAAAATGCACACTCTAACTATATTACTTTTCACAATAGTGACAACGGGCATATCAAAGGTAACCAAACTAGCAACAAAAAAGTATGTATTTTAAAATATTACTGGTGAATTCACTTTCTTGGTTTTCTTTTGTCGATGACTTTGTTAGGCTGCCCCAATTGACAGTAATGATCAGGGTCATGGTAAGTTCATAAAAACACATCTATAAAATATGTATAAGTATGTATAACGTTGCTATTTCTCAATTTATCCTTGCAGATCGTGTTAAAAGAGACATGGACATGAGCTCAATGCTCAAAAATATGTGGCTGAC
>JAHZMV010003139.1:0-106274 GCA_027743765.1 Coecobrya sp. COE2 | reverse complement strand
CCTGTGCATGATTCTGAAGTTGATATGCACAACCTGTGCATGTTTCTGGTTTTGATGTGCACACCCTGTGCATGTTTCTGAAGTTGCATCTTCAACCGCGATATCTTTATATTACTTTCTTTCTAGAGTTCCTATGCAAAAGCCAATTAGATGACAATTGGAGCTTGAAACTGTTGATTGGTGCAACTACTACAAGGTGATAAAAGACACTACTTGCAGCGTGAAAATAGGTGGAATCCAAATAATATTCTGCGATGCTACACGTCCCTGTACTTGATTCATCGAGACCCGATCAACATCTTAAAAGAAAAGTTGTCAACAAGTAACTATTCTATTCGTCGTCTCCAGCATACTTAGCTGGAAAAGATTCCAATATAAAAATAATGTGTCAAGGACCCAAACAAGCAATATTTCTATTTGTATTCATCTTCTTGAGCAGCAGATATACTATATACACGGCGTCTCCGGGTCTCTGCAAAAAATGATTCCTTTCTTTATGTGTAACGGTGAGTGAGAGGGAGTCATAAGATGATAGAGTCGCGTTTTGGGGTCACGACGAACATCCACACTTTTAGCCATGCATAAATACCATTCAACAAGACTTGTGTCGTTCATCTTTCTCTCTCGACGAGACTACTTGTTATAATGCATTTCATCTCTTTCTCCTTTCTAGTCAGTATGGGTCCGGATGCATGAATACACATGCATAAATATATACGATATTGATATTACTTAACAGACGACCACCAAACAACACACGATTTCTACAAAGTACGTCCATAGGAGAAAAATTGCTTTATAGGCACGCGTAATTCTATACAAAAATGTTGAAAAGGAGTAGTTGCCCGACCAACGGATTTGTTCATGATATTCAACCACTTGCATTTATAAATAGTTGTTTATTGAACTTGCATAATATGGTATTATTAGTATTTACTCTGTACTATGTACATAAATCCAGCGGCGTTATAACTCAATAAAATATCAATTGTAGATAAGAATAATTTATCTATCCTTCAACAATGGCGTATTTCCTGTATCTACATATATAATGATGCATGATCTTGTTGCATTATTTGCCACTTTCAAGGTTCAATCAATCATTTTTTAAAACGAATCAATCACTGCGGAGATGTAGGGAGAAGTGTACTTCGTAAAAAATAAGTAGGACATGATCGACTTTCAACATTTTCTATGGAACTTGCCCCAGTGGTATATTAAGTGTCAAGTACCATAGAGAAAAATCACCCTTTAACTGAACGATTTAAAGCATGCCCCATTTTAAAGATGACCGGAAACCGCCAGAAGGAATATTTGGGTCACGCACTTACCTACTTAAAGTAATTTGGGTGTGCATAGGCCTATTTTAAATTTTTAAGTAATAACTTTATGGAACTTACAACAAAATCAATAGAGTACCCCAATCTCCGGCGAGGATGTCGAAAACTTCATTGCTGCGTGTAGAAAGCTCATTTCTTTATACATGATAATGATAATGCTTCAAGCGGATCTCAACAATTTTTGCATACCGTACTCTATAAAGCATAAAAATAAATTGCTTTTCTTTTTCCCGAGCAAATCAGCCATCCAGACACTTTCATCGGAACATATAAACAGGAACATAAAAATTGGAACAAACTAGAGCTATCCATGGATACCTGATATTATGAACTTGTTTGTTTCTTATTAAGGCTGCTTAAACTGATAGTAATTTTCAAGTTCGTTTTACATGCATGAGTTATAATTGATATATATGTAGAAAAATGTCCACTGATAACAATATCAATTAAAATTTCAATCTTGAGAAAATAAATTGCGCAATATTACAGAATCCTTAGTTGATTTTAAATGGAAATGTAAATTAACTTTTCCATGAAATCAAAATCATAATAAACCCAGTTAAAATGTAAAAAAAGTAGCGAAAGCAGGAAATATTATTAACATTTTGGAAAAAATCTGTATCACAAGAAACAAAATATTATATTGTAGCAACATAAGGCAACCAGGAAAGGGTATTTAAAATAACTATGCCTTATCCTTATCTTCGCTAGTAATATCTAATTACTTTTACAATTCCCAATACTACCCAGTGATACACCCTATCCTTGTTAAAATGTCCATTTCACAATTCGAAATCCATTTCAGCCCTTTATAATTAATAATAATACCAAAATTGTTGTTGTAATCCATTCAAAAGTGTGTGAGACAACACGTTAAGTTGATGGAATACCTGTTATGATGTATGATCTATGTCATTCTAGAACCCCTAGACAGATTAAAGTCAAAGTCATGAGTGAAGTTCTTGATTTAGTATCTATTTGTGTACAAATTATTTTCGAATTTGGTCCATTCATTCTTGAGTAGTGACGCACACGGACAGACGGACAAGCAAATTGATTTCAATAAGTAGCTTTTGCTACTTAATAATTTAAATGAACCTAGGTGGAAGGTGTAGCTTGAGTAGAATTCTATTATATACCTAGATCTGATGTAATGGCAAGTTATCGTTTCGTTTATCTCTTCGTTAGCATCCACATGCTTTGAAAATAACCGTTACACGTTTTAGGTACATACATAACAACAGGATAAAGATAACCACGCAGCTTTGAGATGGGTTGTAGTGACTTAATTATCCAGAGGGTTTCATGGTATCCGGATAGGATCTCCAGCAAGGCATTTCATTTGACTTCTGTAGTGGTTGTTTTTAGTTTGATTATCTTAGTAAATTTGGATGCGCAATCAGTACAAACAGGTGCTCTAAAATGAGATGTGTACGTTCAGTCTCCTTTTAACACTACTCATGTTTTGGCATCTCGATGCAGAAAAACGACAACTTGATCAGAAATTTGTCAAACGAGTGTTTTGGACTGGAAGGAACATAATATTATTTATTTTACTGATTTGATTGCCTTCCCATGAATTTCTACGTCATAAAATATACATAAAGTGAAAGTGTGAAATGGGTTATGTGATCATTCATCGTAACGCTTACGTACTCAATATTTATGCTCCTCTACAAGAAGAGCTTGGGTTGGAAATGAGTTATGTATTTATTTATGGACAGTGCCAGTCGACGTCAAATCAACCAAACATAAATTCCATTGAAGAAGCTATATGATCCTTCCTATAAAATTTGTGAGCTATAGTAAACGTCATAATATCATTACACTCTCCAAGCTATCATTTTTTCTGCAAAGATTTGCATCTACCGATATGTTTCCAAGATTATGATAGATATTTTTATAGATTGGATAGTACTTGTTATTGCATTACTTTACATGACGCATTCTACTTATTGCTCAAAATATTATAAAAAATGAACATGTAACCGAATAATGACATGTTTGATCCACAAATGTCATGCTTACATTCTTTGTCCAGAATGATATGTGATCCTCCTGTGATTTTTTCCCCTAGTAAAACCCGATCAATATCCCACTTTCCCCGCTCCCCAAATTCCCACGCATATTACCAAATAAAAAAATGTCTTTCCTAAATAATACATTCCACCCTGTGAGTACACAAACCATTGCATATTATCTTATCATGTTTACTGCACAGTATTTGCATTTGCGTTCCAAAATTCCAAGACGCCTGTACTCATACCATCAGAAAGTAATTGACTTCATAAAAAATAAAAGGACATACTTACTACATGCTCGTCTAGGTATCAAAATAATAAAATAAATGGCTTGCTAATTCTGACCCCAAGATAAATACAATGTAATGCGGACTTTCTGGAGCGAAACGAAGCTTATTTATTACCAACTACTTGTGGATTAGCTAGGATTAACATTGTTTACTCCTCTTGCTCATCACCACAGTACATAACATAGTTGCTAATACATCAGGCTTGCAGCATCACCTACTGCACTTTTTACGCAGCTACACAAAACCAACTCTGTAAAGATAACATTTTCCTATTTACACATTTTCCTCTCTACTTATTGTACGCATACATATCGTCTAATGAACTCTTCTTTACACAAAATCAACAAAACAAAGCCGCTATATATTCCACCACTTTGCTTGCACGACAATCATCCTTATGCTGCATGCTTTGTTGCAAAACGTGTGGCTTGTGTAAAGTACTTGAGGACCCAAAGCAGCAGCAGCACCAATACCGTTTCTTAAGCAACCACAGTGTTCAATGTTAGGTAAGAGGAAACAGTGGTCGTCGTGTAACCCTTTTCCTTTTGCTGCTGTAATAGATAACTATATGGATGCCCATCGTCACATCACATTTCAGTACAGCTTACATATATAAAAAATTGTTTCAAATACGGACAACGATACATTCTATGAAACTCGCGATCCTGTGTGGTATGATGGAGCAAAAACTTGTCTGTTATATGCTTCTTGCAACAACACTACCCGGCTAAAGAAAAAAAGTCTTGCGATCTCTACTATGCTTTCTTTTTTACCATCTCTATATCTCCTCTACAATTTAGATGGGAATAATAACAGGAATAAAAAAATTGATGCGGAATACACATGCTTTTTTTCTCCCTTTTATGTCGACTTTCATAATATTTGGACATATGGGGAAAAATGGGGATTTCAGAAGTGGTAGCATGGTCGGTATGCTTATTTGTCTCTTTTTGAATTATCTAAGCCGACCGTCGTATCATCGTAGATACACCAAGATAATATATTACTTTAGCTGTTATTATTATTTAGATGATGATAAACCAGCAGCTGTGATATGTAATCATAATAATTAATCTGTTAATTTAGTTAGAAAGATCGGAGTATGAATAGAGCTTTTCATTCAATTTTACTGGAAAAAAATTCCTCACCCAAGTTTTTTTATGATTGCACACATGTAACCGCGCTCTCTCTAAATCAAATCAGTCCTCAGTCTGTCATCATTTTAGTTAATCACGGCTATTAAAATTTTATCTTTAGACGTAGTCAGCACCAACGCGAAGTGGTGCGCCGGATGATGTCATAAAAAAATAAATAAAATGCGTTGGGAAAGGAAGGGAAAAAGTGCTCACGAGGATTTATACATGGTCCCATTTTTTCAACAAGAGTGTATAGTATAAACTAATTAAATTCTTGGACAAACTTTTTACGAGTTTTTATTACGTAAATCTATGATCGTAAAAATTGGAGTGTGTGTTGTGTGTGGGAGCAGTAATGGCGATCATGTTGATATCTCACTAGTGAATGGCAAAGTTCGCTGGATGACTGACAATGACATTGAAAATTGAGCTGATGGTCATCATCATGTGTACCTAGTACCTAAATTCATGTTTGTTCACAAGAAGATGAGTGGAAAAGAAAAATATTTTTCCAGCACTTGTTAGATTTAATTGTGAACAGAGTCATCACTACCAGTAGTCGTTTAACCGTCGATCGCCAGTCTTCTCTTGTCTCTTAGCAGTGCCAAAAGTTACAGCAACTTGCTGTCATTTTCTTCCCGACGATAATGTATACCCGAGAGAAGAGTAATTTATTGGTGATGCGCTCATTGATTTTATTGGTAGCGTGTTTAATTACACCAAACCTTTGTTACGAGTCATCGTCATACTCACAGTATCCAGTTGTGAGAAGCTACAGATATGTTTCGCCAGCTAGAAGCGGTGACTATTATTATGATAATATTCGTGAGCGCCGATACTATGGCCGTTCCACTTCCTCCGTGGACTCTCAAAATGAGCATCCCTCAACGGTTGTGAAAAATCGCCGAAGGAACTATGCGGAAACGGCGCCTGTTAGACCATCATACATGCAGTAAGTATACTTTATGTACATGGATTACTTTTCAAATTATTATCAACCGAGCAGCGGTTTGAACAGTTTCCCTTTTACGGTTTGGAACAAAAAGCGGAAAAATTGGTTTAACCTTTGTTTGCCCAGTGCAAACTTTTAGTTTGGTAGGCTGGGAATGACGTGCGATTTCATACAAAATGGAAACAAAGGCAGTTTGCTATATGCATGTATTTTATTTATTCTTTCATGTTTACTTTACAATCGATAAAATACATGATCTTGAATATTGAAGATAAAAAAATATTTTATTGCTTGTTGAGTATCTGGAAAATGATAACGGGCATTCACTTTTATATAATAAGCTGTTAGTGAAACAATTACTATCGCCGTTATCTTTGATCCATACTCATATAACACATAAAATGTATGTACATATGCATACCGTTACATTTTTGTAATGTCCTGAACACTTGCAAATTATAAAGTTTTTTATGTAATGCATGTAACGAATGGAGGATAGAGTTGGAAAAGTTGGTTCATAACATTTTCATGTTCAAATACTGACAAAAGTAAAAGAGAGAATTAAAGCTCATAGCTGGTAAGTAGAGATGATACCGAGAAACTCTTGGAGCTTGTTAAGTTTCTCTTGTTTATTGCCAAGGAGATCACCATCAAGATGGAAGTTTGTGGGCATTTAATAATAGGTGTGGGAGGCGACGTCAAGTCGCGGTTGGGATTGTTGTGTACAAAAATGCAAATTATTTGCAAATACATTATTACATAAGACGCCTTATAGAAACCTCACTTTTGTTTGAAGAGGGATTGAATTGAACCGAAAGTTTTGTTGTTTATGGCAAATGAGAAACGCTGTTACGAAAGGAAAGTGGAAAAGCTAAAAAACAGTCTAAAATTAGCTTTGAACCAACACACGCGTCTTAGGTTTATTTACATGAAAAACCAAAAGGATAATGAGCTTATTTTTTTCATAAGAAGTCAAACGGTTTCATTAACCTTCAGAGATGATTATCGAGGTGGTGGTGGTGATACTTGTGACAAAATTGGGTGGTCATCAACCTGCATACATTGTTCATTAAATATTATAGCATCGCGGAGCACTAGTTAGAAAATCGAAGTTGATGACAGTTGGTTGAACTTGAAGGTTTATAGCTGGTCCCAATTTTGACCTATTTGCGTGGGTTTATTTTGATGAGTTGCAATTGTATCTATTGTAGTTACCTAACTTTGTGTTCTTATTTTCGTGTTTTATTAGAACGTATAATGACCTGGACGGCAGTAATGGGGTCCCATCCCGAGGAGTATCAGGTCGGTGGTACTCTAGTTTAAAACGGCAATCTCCCACGTTGGGTCTCCAATTGGATAATCACAACCGAGTTCAAATGGGCGTTTCAAACAGCTTATGTGATGATGCAAAGGTAAGATTTTCTGGAGGTGGAAGGCTTGAATGGATTTTCATTCTATTCATGTAATTCTCAGCATGAGGCCGCACATGTCCTGATTATGTGCAATTATCAAACAAGAACTTCAAACTAACTATTATGAAAGAGGTCTTTAAAAAGTTAAACTAGTTGAATTAAGTGGATCATCGAGTATATTTTTTGGGTCGTTTAAAAGTACGATTACAACGGTTGATAAGAGCCATTTAAAGGGGTTATCGCTTGAGTCATGCTACTGGACTGCGAGTTGAAAATGCGTAATGTAGAGTTGCTGTAAAAGTTTCTTATTTATTTATGTCATCTCAAAGTTATCTATCAGTTTTCAGCATGTCGTGTCATGTATCATTTCTTTGCATTTTGTTTATTGGATTGATGAATGGAATTGGAACGAAAAATGAGCATGGGGCAAATTTCAATTATTATCGGACATTTTTGTGTCTTCTTGTAACTTTATGAAAAACTGCATTTTAATAGGTTATATTGCATTTAAGGTTAATAAGTCGATCTGGAATTTGTCAAGTTTACTTTATTTCAAGTTCAAATCATCACGTACGATCAAAATGTTCCACGAAAAGTCTAAACCATTCCAGTTATATCTGACTTAGTTGGCAAAGAACTATCGATACTTTCTACAGTTTGATGGATACTGCCAGATCCTTTTCGTATGCGTTAAAGCAAATATTTAATCAAATATCAGAATTTGCTTATTTTGCGAAAAACCAATAAACAACTACGTAATTCCAATCATGAGATCATTCTTACTTATGAAATATTGTACTATAATCATGAAATAATATGTAATATGTTTTTGATATATCAATTGATTTGCAGAGTAACTTGACTAATGACTGGAACCTGTCACCTGTGAACTATACATGTTTTCATCCTGAGACCCGGTTCCCAAGAACATTTAATGCTGAGCCGCTCTTGGAATGTGAGCGGTTACCTCCTAGATACATTGTAAGTAATACAAAATTGTTCTATGATGTAATAACTAACAAGGATACGATGTGATTCGACAAGTTAATAGGTTAAATACAACTCGAAACGAAATTATGACTTCTTAATATTTTTTTGGAATTACAGCCTGGTCATGTATGCATGGATAAGGAAATTTATTACAAGGATGCCATTCCGACTCAGTAAGTGCCAATAGTGCCGAATTGCTTGTCTTAAAACATTTTTTCATAAAGGTAGTTTTACCTTTCCATCAATTCATATGTATATGGGATACTAACGTAAACCACAAAAGTGACTTTTCTTTATGAATAATAAAAAATAATAATGACTGTTCCGGTTTGAATTTTCCAGTGGGGACCACCGCCCACTCTGGCCAAAATTTGGAGAGTACATGTTCGTACCTCGAGAAAGATGGCTTCACAATATCGAGGTAAGCGGATTTCCGATTTGTACAAAGTAAGGCAAATCCATGGCATTGTCTTTACGCACGTCATGTCATGATATTTTTTGTGGAGTGGTAAAATCGCACACAAGAGGATGAATGAACCTTAGATTGCATGCAATGCAAGCAGCCTTCTTTTTTGCACATTTGCAATCCTGTTACGGTAGTAGTTTTTAAAAAAAAGTAGTTGATAGTTTGTACTTTGCTCACGATATTTGTCTGGATATTTCCTGAACACTTTCCGGCATCTCTACTACTACCTCGTCTATAATGCTAAAAGCTCTAACCTTGAGACAAAATTATATGTGTAATATAACAAATCCTTCTGCTGAAAAGAAAGGCTTTCGAGAAATGCAAAGAAGACAACTTGCTGGCTTTACTTTGTTCCGCTGTACACACGTACTCACGTTTACTGTCTTATCATCATTCTTTGCATGTTTATGGTGTATATAATTCCAGTTCTTAACGAAAATGGAAAAGATCAGGGACATTCTCATGATAGTTTTACACACATCGTTTGCTTGGTCCATCACTTTTTCCTCTCGCAAAAGATACTTTGACCTGATTTGAGCGATCATGATGCTTGATGGAGTTGTTAAGGAGAAACAGTCAGACTCCTTTTGCGAACCGACGAGCAAGATTGCAAGATTTTACTGAGGTAACAAAAATTGCCAGTTTTGTGGAAAGTGAAGGTAGTACAGGATGCATAGATTACAGCGAGAAACTATGTTCATAGAGTTTGAAGTGCCGGAACGTTACTTTATTTGGATAGCTGTTCCCGTTGACCTCGCTTGGTAATGATGTGATGAATGATTGCTCAGCATATAGGAACGTGATCATTGATCAGTTAGGCACATTATTTTTTTGCCTACGTGATGATATTTGAGAACTAACCGCATGCAAATATTTTTGTTTTTTGCTGAATAGCATGGAGCCATCGTCATGCTTTATCATCCGTGTGCATATCCTTCTGAAGTGGACAGACTGAGAAATATTGTACGGGGCTGTGTTGGCAAGCATGTGATTACCCCAAGTACCTACCTTTCTCCAGAGAGAGTAAGAAAATTACAAATATATTTTTAATCTTAAGTGTTAATGACCCATTACGAAATTAATGATTTTTGATGATAAATAAATTACTTAATATGTTTTTATTTTTCCAGCCACTTGCATTGGTAGCGTGGGGCTGCAGGCTTCAGATGTCAGAGGTGGATGACCAAGCTGTAATGGACTTTATTCGTACAAGAGCACACAAAGGACCTGAAGGGACGTACACAAAAGAGGGCCAGTACGAGCTGATGTTACTAAAGGCTGCAAAGACCGTTGGAAATGGAGCAAAATACGGTTACTCTAAGGTGACCTGTGATAGCATTTCTCGGTCTCGGTTTTAAATTTTCTTCCATTGCACGAACACAACATTCCCGACTTCACTCTGAATCGAATTACTTGAACAAAGCTTTAATTTTTATTGTTCACTTGGTTAAGTGATACAACTATGAAACGCAGGCATTTAGCAGTAATTTATGAAAATGCTAGGGATATTACGAAAATACTTCTTGTCTATACATTAAATTTCACTGACTGATACGGAGATCATATACGATGGTCTTTTCTCCATACATTCATTCTCCATTTCATTTGTAACCTAAAAGTACAAAACAAATTTTTAACGTGTCCTCCACTTTCTCTGTCTCTATCTTTCTAAATCTTTATGACTTTAAAAACCAATTCAACAAAGAAAAATGAAGACCGTCTAGTCAGACATCCTTCGAATGAGAGAGGAAATACGGTGATGTTTATAAAATTATATGCCTGTTGTGATTTTTGGTGCATATGATCCGTAATGTTCTCGCTGCAATTAATGGTGACTATTAAATTATAAGTTGTAAGTAACATATCGTTCTAAGTTAAGTAAATTCTAAATGTACTATTTTATTTTTTGTTGTTGACATAATTGGAATAAACTCAGGTTTTAAATATGAATCATTCCGTAGTTGATTTTATTTCAATGTATCGTCCTTCTAGAGTGGAACAACGGTTTTTTGTTGATCATACATTGAAAACCTCTTCTTCATCACTTGCCAAGCAAATATTCCTTTCTACGATATACATGTCTCTATCTGATTTGTAACTGTAACTAGCGCTTTCTCATCTTCTTGGAAAGTAGCTCCATGATGTATCATTAAGCCGTACTACGTGATGATAAAACTGGAACATCAATGAAGCTTACAAGGGCTGCCGATAGAGCGATGAAGAGCAGGGAACGCTACTGGTGTGGTCCTTTTTCCATTCAGCGGATGGGTTCAGCATCTCTTGTCGTCTGGTATGGAATCATACATAATATGCAAAGCCACCAACTATCTACCAGAGACATGGTTTATGGCTACCAATGTTTCCATATCACCATGGATACATTTCGTGAAGGAACATACCTAACTAAAACAGGTTTTACTTTAACGAGTTTACGACAACATTACATACATTGAACAAACATTAAAGTAGTATATCCGTACAACGTACAACAATTGAATAAAATATTTAAAATCAATCACAGAGTTAAATCGGATGTTTTCAGACAGAAAACAAACTGTTAAATCTCAAACAACTGCTGCTGTTAGATTTATCTCATATTTTTAGCCTACAAATGTTTTCATCTTCATAAGCTTTGAGAGCGCTATTATATTTAACATCACCAAGTACTGTTGCACTCCACGATTAAAGGCATACATTTCTTTACAGGGCATGTAATTGCCGCGTATAATGTAACCTTATGGCATGGGGTGAAGTGATACTAAAAGTTATAGAGTAATTTCCGTAAGCTTGCATTATGCGCGGCAATTACATGCCCTGTAAAGAAATGTATGCCTTTAATCGTGGGTGCAACAGTATGCGGCAGATTAATTTTGTGTAAAAAATGTATTGCTTTATTAACAAGAAGACAGGCTTTGCAGCAAAAATATCAATGGGAATGCTGCTAGTAGGTTTGTATGTTTTATGTGCCTCTTTATTAGTGCGGATAAATGTTCTTAATATAAATAGACATGACGAAAAATTGTAATTGACAATTATATCAGTAGATATGGTTTTAAATGCACCTTCTAAAATGCCATGAAACGTCATTTGCTTGTTGATCATGTGCTGCGAAAGCACAATTGATTTAAATTCCACCATTGTACAGAAGGATGCTAACACTTTTACATTTAGTAGGCATTTTCAATTTAGAGTTTTATGTAGTCTCAATTCATCGTTCTGCCTCTGCCCTATGCTTAGTTCAAAACCTTAAACTTAAATTGTGGTATTACTCAGTCATGTCACCCAACTCACTTTGTTTGGAGGTGCCAAAGTAGCAAATTTGTCTGTAGTTACATATATTCAGAGACAACTAATTTCTTAACACCATACAGAAGTTGTTTCAGAATTTAAATCAATCTCTGAGCAGCAAGACTTACAGCGAATAAACAGAACGAGGCGTCTATCGAAACGTGTAAATGGTTTCCCTTCTCATTAGCTGTTTAATGCTAAAATATTTAAATGTGTTCAATAAACGTTACTTTACATTGCTTAATTTGAGCATCTTCTTTACCTTACCTTTCACCTTTCTATATAATACATAATAATTTTAGTTGAAATGCCATAATCAATGACATCAGTTCATACAGATCGAGGAAGTAAAAATCGAAAATTTTCCGGGTAAATACGAGGGGTCCCGTCCGTACAATACAGCCTACTTCTTATTTACGCAGCCAATTCTTTCATCTTTACATTCCTCTTCACTTCACAGAGTTAATTAAATGTCATATCGTTATATAATTATGTGCATGTGTCTCCTATTAGTATTATGTGTTCTCTCATTGAATTTATTTGGTTGAAACAGGAGCCGCACAAAGTTCCACAACAGGAGAAAGTTATAGAAAGCACTCCATATGCCAAAAATCAATTCGTGGAGGCTTATTCAATGATCAATAACATGTCCTTGCCGTCCTATGGTTTCTTCTTCATCATAAAAGTCATTTCTACGGCATCTTGCAACCGTCTTTTCAACGTTAATCAGCAAGCCTGCTACTCCATTTACGAAAGTCATCATAAACAGGAGGAAAAAGAAATAAAAGGGTGCCACTAACAAAACACTACACAATGTCAACTCACTTTGTCTATTCCCAATACTACCCCAATGGCACAGCAACTACATAACAGACTACCACCGAATACTTTCCTGTAGTATTTTCTACATATTTATGTATATTTTTATAACTGGCATTTTTAAAGTAAAAATATTATGTACACACACATACATATATGTATGTATTTACGCTAATAAAAACTTGGTTTTCTTTTGTTCATGTTTTTCGGAGATGTGTTATGGCAATGCACACGTACAATGAAACATATTCACAACTAAACAGAATTAATACCGGAGTACTTTACATTTGCGTCATCGTAAGTAATGTCAAATTACAGTTGCTCCAACGTAATAAACTTTTTCTTGGAAAAACTGTTAGAAAAACTACTTTGGCATAATATACTCCTTTTCTTCTCTTTCATAATGTTTGTAGTCGTCGCATTCAACTTTTCCAGACTTTGAAACCTACGTAATAATGAATTACTTACTATCACATCGACAATAATTACATGATGAAACCAATTTTCTCAAAGCCTTTTAGCGCATTTTCATAGCGGACACGCCGAAAGGGCAACAAACTAATCTCTTTTCTGTGGCACGAGTGGCATCAAGAAAATCCTAATCCTTAACGTCCGTTCAACATCAAGGGTTTTTCTTTGATGCTCATTTCTCTGTGAGCCTTTTACATGCCTACTTATTGTTAGTGTTTGGTTGTACACACCAGATTAATGTGACATTATTACTATTACGACGATGAAAAGGACATAAGGCGATAACGTAACCTTTTATTAAGTCCCTGCACAAGTCACCACGGTTTTACTGCTCATCAGCAGAAAAGAGCAGTCAATTTATTCAGCTGTTGTGTTTTATGTATGCTACATATTATGTATAATGTAATTACTTAATAAAACTTAAATGCTCAAAAAATACATGTTAATTTGTTCACATTTTTGACATCAACTGTTAAGCAGAAGCATATACATCCGTCAGTACGTCGTCAATATGTTGGACACCCTCTTGACAGGGTTTGAAGCATGAAATGCCTGCGTTTCATGTACAAATACTCATTTTGTTATTATTATTATTATTATTAAAATTGATGGACATTTCTCCGAAACATTGTTGCTGCAAGTGTCGTATAAAAATATTGGCTTCAAAATGTCAAGTATGTATTTTATGTTAGCAATGTTTTCAAAAAAGCGCAATGCATTATTAGGAAACAGGAAGCATATTCTTTCTTGTTTCTTTCCTGTTTCCTCTCCACTCTAACACTGCCTGTTCAATGATGATGTGGTGTGCTCACTGCCATAATAAAAAGCGTGAAAATGGAATCGACATACACAGTAGGTATATTCAAGGGTATTTATAACATACTTTGTCAATTCCACTAGGGTTAGTCATAAGTGTATACTGTACATTAGTATCAACGTTGAATTTGAATAAATATGGGATTTATAACTGTAAGGAACGCCGTCCAGACTGCATTTTTGGTTATAATGGTTTGATGTGTTGCATTTGGCTCTTTATAATGTAAAAAGGTTGACTACAATAGCGATGGGTATTAAAAAAGATAGTAGATTGCGAGCGACTGCATCATTTTCCCATTGAATCAACCACAGTAAGGATCGGCGAAAGTAAGGGAATTTCACCTTTTGATGAACAACATAAAAAACCAGACGGATTGAATTTCACTTTCATTCAACAAAAAAAGGTTGAGTTGCAAGAGAGCCAGTGCGAGCGAGTAAATTCGTTTACAAGATAAAGTTGCTGCAAGAGAAGAGGGGGAGTTACATATTGACTGCTCAAATATGATTTGACAGCAGTGCAGTTCCGTTCTCAGATTAAAATACATAAGTACAGACATGAACTATTGCAAATTATGTATTAGCTTTCATTTCATTTCCGTATTGGCTCATACATTATATCATTCATTTAATATAACAATTTTCTCTTACCGAAGCAACCTGTCTTAAATCATTCTAAGATGAACAAACCCTGATCATTTTCCAGGTTGTACATTTAATTTATTTTAACGCAAACATCCGGCGAATAGTGGAGATGTACCTTGCCTTGAAAATAATTTCACCTGTAATTTCGTTTAAAATATTGGGTAGTTGCGATCACTTTCAATACAATACAACCTTTAACATGATCGCACACACGCTGGTACAAACCTCGGTTTGCACATTGCACCTTTCTAATTCTACCTGCACCTATGATGATTATCGTCCTGGTGATGGTGATATATGAATGACAGGTTTCTGCATTAATACGTAAAATTTTATACTACGCTGATCAATGTAAATATTCAAACATTTATTTGTCTGCCGTACAACCACTTGTGTTTACTCAAATATTCTAAACAAATATAAACAAAAATGCAGCTATATAAAACGTATCATCTATTATACTACACGAGCAACGTATTATTTGAGTACACGCAATGCAATCAAAATAGAAATTGAAAATTGTATGTCAGCAATCATTGATAGATCATGTGTATAATTGTTACATTACCCAAATCTTATTGTATTCGTTCTGACGTTGGAAATTGCCGAATCAAGGAACGAGTTTCATTATTCGATGAACGATACCGTCTACTGCAGAAGCAAACAACCAACGATTTTTACATTAGTGTAAAGCATTTAATCATTTCCAATTATTTACAAAATGTAATACAAGATATTTTAGGACATTTTACCAATCATGTGCATCAACCCACTCCCTTCGAGAAAGAATTTTACACAATGTTAAGATAAATGATTTTGATAGCAAACCGAATGATGCAGGAGAAAGGTAAAGAAAATGTATTTGTGGCATTTAATCTTACATCAGCAATCTGTCCATTTGATGGAAAGGAAAAGACAGAAAAGCATAAAGATCTCATCCGTCCTTACAGATAAATAGATAGATAAACAAGGAGTATCATATTTTACACTTGTTTACGTAACGACTTTTAAAAAGGTAGGTCGAGTGGCAGTGGTAACTTAACACGTGCGCATTCAATCGTAAAACCGTTCTTTTGATTACATTGCCGTATCAGGAGAGATTGAAAAGGGGGAAATGGGTTGATGTATGAGTATAGTATGCAGCTGTATTACTTGTCGATAGATAAATGAATTAATAGTCGTCATCTAGGGCTAGGACATTGAGCATCTGTATGATCCCTTGCTTACTTTTGAAGGGGAAGCTTGTCGCGTAACTAGGTTGGTAAACGGATCAAATTTCATAAGATCACCGAAACGTAGAATAAAAACGAGATTCTTTTTCATCGAGTCAAGTAAGGAAGCAGGTAGCAAACCTTGAGATATGTGCAAACTAGTGACAAATGATGACTCTATGTGTGTATACGAAGTCATGTGCTAATCGCATATCAAGCATTTTTGTCCTTAATAAAACAAAATACAGAAAGAACATACACCGAAAACACCATAAAAAGCATTATAATTCAACATCTTTCATTTCTGTATTATAAATTCCATGGAATAAATTAAATTATGTAGATAAAAGTAACACATTTATCTACCATTTATCGACCAACCAATAATAATACCTATGCACTAACCTCTATCATAACGTATTATGGTAAACACACGAATCAGAATTTTAGTTATGTAATTGAGTTTGAGTCATAGCAAGCAGGAATCAAGAATTGTTACATATATATAATTGTTGATTTTCAGCTACACAAATGTAAATTATGGGGCCAGACTTTGAGGGAACCTTCCTACACGAAATGAACTGTAGCTTTAGTTCATTAATTAAATGAATAAACCTCCAAATGACAATTTCCTGTAAATTCCTAGAATGGAGAGTTCTTAACAAGTACAATGTGTGGTTGACTGGTAGACAAATTTCAATCTAAGAAAAATTAGATCAGTTGTATGTACAATGAACACTGTTTGCATCCAATCTGTTCATTGTAATGGAAATAACAGGTATACGCATTTAGCTTCAATGAGCATCTAAAAGCCCTAAATTGAAAAATGACAGGTGAAATTGTACGCAATCACAAACTGTTGATAAATATACTTATTTTTAGAAGAATAAAAAAGCAACGAAAATGTAATGCAAATGGAGTAGTGGAGTGAATGAATGATTAAGTATTTTGTTTCCGAAATGAGTGGCTCACTATGATACAATAGTGACGACAATAGTTCTATCTCTCTATGCATATATTTTAAACATGATTCACTTTCCGTGGTTAAATTTGATATGTGTACCAGGGTTTTCCTGTAAGAAGAAGGGTAACCAACTAATAGAAAAGGTAAGCTTGTGTAAGGGTTCGTCTAAATAGTGCATAGGTGAAAATTGACTCTCAGTGAGTGGGTTGTCTGTATGCATACCCATCTTTCTTCCGTCATTCCATAATGCTCCACGTTGTCTCTTCCTTCTTTTTGTTTTGCTGTATAATAATAAGTAACATAATATAAACTAAAGTTATACAATGTAACATTTTATATGGCGACAATGGCGATGATAAGAATAATGAATGTTCATGCTTTCCAACTGTCACATTGGCCGTGCTAAGAGGATTTTGTTTTACTCATTCCCGTAAGTCATTTTCATCTCAACCTTTCGCTACCCAACAACCACCAATATTTCACCAAGTCGGCATAATAGCTCAAGAGACAATAAAACAAAAAGTATTTCAAATAGTGTTCACAAAAAGAAGCAAAAAGATAATGTCATATAAATTCAAAATACCGATACAGAATAAATGAAAATTTCAATGTGTTCACAACATTACGAAACGTGTATAGTGAAAAGCCGTGATGAAGTAAAGTACGAAATTAGTTAAAAAATTTAGGATTTTGTTGGAAGCATTGAGGTAAGTGAAGATTACAATCATGCTAGATTTACTCTTATACCATCTTTGAAATTGCTGTGAAAATAACGTGCCTATAATAGAAGGCAATTTTGTGCACATTTTGTATTAATTAATGTAAAAAGTTAAAATATATTGTAAGAGATTGTACACTATGGATACACTATGGAAGTGAAATAAGGCTCTCCTTAGATGGACAGGGTAACTTGAACATTAATTTATTCTGTACAATTCGTACCATCCGCCGCACATCCAGTATGGAGAAAGGAACTGATGAAACTTAAATATTTGGCATTATTGATAGAAACACATTATTAGCGTAAAATTGCCTGTTGAGATTAAATATTATATTTTCACTGTCGTCCAAAATTCTTCAAATGTGAGAACTTTTCTTTTTTCTAGCTTTAAAATTGCGCTATGTGCTCTTTTAATCCTGGGGACTATTGATTTTCATGGATTACATGAAGGAAGTTTATTGAAATAGAGAGATTAATATAGATGGGGGATTAAAAGAGCATACGTATTATTATACAGTAATAGATATACTTTACTATTAGATTTAATAGCCTGCATTAATAACATTTAAACCTATCAGGTAGTAGTGTTCGAACTTCTTAGTGAGTGGCATTTCATATGTCAAGGGACAAATTTCCAGTAAAATAAATTAAGAGAAATAGTAATAGTTTTGCAACTGGAATTGACAGCGATATTTTGTACTTGAAAATAAATGAATGTTTTATACACAAAATCCCGGAATTTCTCATATCATGCATTTGGATTTAGCAAATCTTTGGCAGTTTGGCAAATGATAAAGTGTAAAGTTTTCCCCCTAACTGAGATTAATGCACAGTTACCAAAATTATAACAAGTGTAAATCTAACAACTGCGATATTAAGGAAAATATTTTAACTTTAACATTACCTAAAATACTTGCAGTAAAACAAGATGATTAGTAATATATTGAATAGCCTTGCTCCCTTTAATCAATACGTAATTTTATATATAATTTTATGTTAAATCAGTTGGTGTGAAATGAGTTTACCCACTTATTTAAATTTTAGAAAAAAATGTTTACATTTTAAAGAAATTCTATGTACAATCATCAGTAATGATGAACCACTTTTTGAGTGCTACTTTTCCTATTAACAGGACAATATTCCTGCTCTTTTAAACATCCCGTCTACTTTTCCGTCTACATATAGCATACTTATTTCATAGACAAGACAAAATTAATTTACTGTTAGACAAATATCATCCACTGTACGTTGAATGACACAATATTCATACATTTGTGAAAAGCTTGACTCTTGCACATATAGTGTCATAGAGTTCCCCATAAACCCTTAAGGGTTTTTCTCACATGCGGAATCCCACTTGATTACATACACGCGTACACGCAATATATTACACGATATACAGTACCCACAGCTTGAGCAGCAGCAGGAAGGAAAGGTTTCCTCTAAAACCAGTCCCCTTTTTCTTCACATTGGCTGATTACTGAGCAAAGTAGCCTCCCACTGAACCAGCCAAAACTTTTGTTCCTATCTTTTCTCTCCTTTCTGTTCCTCACTGTCAACGTCAACAGCAAGTTCCTTATTTCACAAAGTGCATGGTTATATTATATCATTCCTGCATAATGCTTTCAACTTTAACACACAAAAAATCGATTTTCACCGTAAAATGTAGCTTTCCTGCTTATTTTCACATCTTCTCTACCCGCTTTATTAAAGTACCAATCAATCTTTTAGTTTCTTCATCTGTGATAGTAGACGAAAAAACTAAATGCAAGCGAATCTAATGCGCACACAAAACCCACAAAACCATTCTGTAATGACATAAATAACTGAGAGCATGGGAGAAAATGTGTAATTACAACCACAGAACAATAGTGATTTGTAAAGGAGGAAACCATGATCATTGTGTCAATTTTGGTACATTGTATTTTACATGGATAGATAGCATCATCCATGCCAGAGGGATGTGATATGACATACATATCTGCAACACGTTATGATGATCTGGATGACATTATGTACTGAACGTGGATTTCTATTAACCGATTTCTTGGTTCTTTTTTCCTGTTGATCATGTTGCAGAACGCAATTATTACTCCTATACACAATTTTACTTGGTATGATGAGGAAATGGGGACCATGAAACTTGTGATGATGAAAATGATGCTGGGAACCTGGTGAAAGGAAGTAGTCTTTTTATGGAGAAATGAAATATCAACCTCTGCGCAAAGATTCATAAAGAGACTGAAATCCGAATGGATGCCTTGTTTTCTGACAGTCCAGGTTGGTCGGGGGAGCTCACCTCGCCCAATTCTGATGAAATCTTCAGCAATAACTCTAATATGGCAAGCTTTACGCTGCCTCCTTTGGAGCTTGAGCCACTTCCAAGTATTTTCGCTCCGTCAAACACATACAAGTAAGCGAGAGCTAGAGAAAAGTTTTATTCTCGAAATACAATCTACGCTAAATTTTTTGTAGTGAAAGTAGTTAGTAGAATTTAGTAGTAAACTTGTTGCTTCATAGTAATTTTTATGCATTTATAAACCACTAGTTAAGTATAAGTAATTGTTGCTTTGGGAGGGGTTTGGAAAAAGAAACTGAAGTAATAAAATCTATATTTTGACCAAATCTGATACAGGGAAAGCTCCTTATTTCGAGAAAAAAGTGATCTATCAGACGTACTTTTCCCGTTTAAATCTTCACCGCCTGTGGGTGCAACTCCAGCGACAGGACAGTTGTCACCAATGCCATACACAAGCTACAGTCAGTCACAACAGGTGAAAGTCTGAAATTACTATGAAAAAAGCAACCGAAAATCTCTAATGTGTGTCGGGTAACAGGAAAGTTGTAATTCAAACCAGTGTAATAATAGTGTTTTTTATTTATTTTAACGTTAAAGCTTTTGTCACCAAATGGGTATTCGCCCACGTATTGCATTGAGCAGTCATTTGTACCAAATCCCGGTGGGCCTCCTTCAACAAACTTTGGGGCTCCTTTCCCGTCAATGAGTGTCAATGTTTCAATGAATATGACAATGGGATATCTGCCGTCAGACGCGGCTCTTCAACACCAGGTATGTAATTTGCACATCAGATATAAAGTGTTTTAAAGTTTTATATAGGAATTAAAGTGTTGATCTATAAAAATTTAAGAGTATAAGTATATAATGTTAAGTGAATGAGTGGGTTTGTACATATAAATATTTGTAAAGCAATGCTTGCTTCTGATTGGGGCATTGTGACATATACAACATATCAGGACTCACTGCACTGCTTGGTTCATATTAAGTTACAGTCGAGTGCTATAAAGGAAATGACAACTTTTATTGAAGAAAATTAATACTATATAACGGTGGTAGTTTTGATTAATTTTTTTTTTGATTTTTCACGATACTGATTTGTCATAATTCATAGGTAAATTGGTCAACGGGAGCAAGCAGTTGTCAAAGTAATCATGGGCATGCACCCCTTCCACCTGCATATCCAAATTACAATAGTGCATCACAAAATTTCTGCCCTCAGCCATACAGTGCAACGTACAGTTTTGCAGCAGATTTTAGACCAGAACCACCAATTGAGCCATTTCGGTCTCAATGGATGCCAAACTCATCATCAATTATCACAACAGCATCCAGTTTATCATCCTCCAACACGCGCTCATATGCCTCACCAAATTCAAACACTCAAAAGCGTCAGAAATCAGCGAGTAAGATTTATTTAATGACATTATAAATTTCCGGAAGTTGATGTTGAGATTTTACAAATGTGAAATTTAATTGTATTTTTAGGATCATCTTCCGAACCACTTAGTCCAGCCCTCAGTGGCGGTTTTAATTCAAAAGCGAATCTATGTCGAATTTGTGGCAAAACTTATGCTCGACCTTCAACCCTCAAAACGCATCTAAGAACGCACTCTGGCGAGAAACCTTATCGCTGCATAGAATGTCACAAATCTTTTAGTCAAGCTGCAAATTTGACAGCTCATGTCAGAACACATTCAGGCGAGAAACCTTTCCGCTGCCCAATTTGCGACCGGCGTTTCTCGCAAAGTTCCTCAGTTACGACGCACATGAGAACACATTCTGGAGAACGCCCGTACCGTTGTCGCCTCTGTAAAAAGGCTTTCTCAGATTCCAGCACACTTACAAAACATCTTCGAATTCATTCAGGCGAAAAACCTTACCAATGTAAACTCTGTCTCTTACGTTTCTCTCAGTCAGGCAATCTTAATCGACATATGAGAGTTCATTCTGCCAATCCATGAATTGAATGATACAACTTCATGCGTCATAATCTGCGCAAATTAGTTTTACCATCTTCATCTAAATATATATTATGTAAAAGTACACAAATCATATAGTAGTATATTACAAATTGCGTTGCAACTTACTACTTGTGTGCATACTTCTCCAAGTATACAAGATCATATACCTAATTAATCAAAAAAAGATACCTCACTTAAAAAGCATCCAATGAAGAGTACATAATATGCAGGTATTTAGGTAAGTATTATTGATAAAGCACAAATAACAATAAGTAAATCATGTTTGAATAACGCCAAAGATCACACAGATGAGAAAATTGAAAGAAAATTTAGATTAGTTATGAAAACATATTTCGTAATTTTTGCATTCAACTTAAGTATTTTCCAAAATTTGTCAAATTTGTCAGCTGCATTATTGCATGCTTTAATTGGCAATATATTATTAGAAAAATTAATGTTTTATTCTTTTCTAATGCATACAAAATAAATGTACCACAAGCAAATATCTTCGAAACTCAAGTTAATTCATAAGAGAGGCACAAATCCACATTGAATTCCCATGCATTTTGTCAAATGCAGTATGCTTTTGTTACGTGAGGTAGCAACTGCTGTATTGCAAATTCAGTAAAATCCAGTGTGAGTTTGGAGCTGCGGAAGATATGGATTCACTTTTTCAGTTATGAATGTTGATTCTGTAGTGATAAGTAGTTGTGGTTTATGAGATAAGAAGAGTTTATAAGAGTACAACAGTTGAACATTTGGAGCAGGGAAGAGATACGATATTGGATGCACGTACATTCTGCAGTATTCACACAGTGAAGTATTATTATGTTAAAATTACAGTCAGATTTGAATTCATTTGAGTTGCAACAACATTATTTAGCAGCTAACCTTAAGATAATTTTATTAGATGATATACTAATAATAACATTGAACACCATGAAGTTTCTTTTAAGTTTTTAAAGGATAAGGAAAGCATTTTCTCTGTTATTGTTACTGACCGAAGTATATGTATTTAAATTACATTTTTGCTCATGAAAATAAATGCGCAATCACGACAAAAGGACTAATAGAAATGAACGAGATAATTAGATCAGTAGTTGTAATTTACTGTAAGTATGCAAATAGTTAATGTCAAGTCTCTTCGTTCGTAATTTATTGAACCCATTTAGAAACGAGTACATTAGTGTAGTTTCAATTTAATTAGAATTAGCTGGTGTACTAGACCGTAAAAAAACTTAATATTAACTCCTTTTTGCAACCTTTTCAGTCATTCTACAAAATTTTCAAAATTATGAAAAATTCCAATGATGATTAAAAAATATGTGAAGAATAAAATCTGCATTTTTGCCAACACAGTTGTAGATCGATTATTTTAGACAGGTCATGCATTGTGAATTGGGTATTTTACAAATTAGCATTTCCATTTCATCCTCAATATTCATCACTATCCCTATAAAATATTTAATAGTAAAAATTACTCCATTTTGATGGCAGATTATAACAGATGGTCTGATATTGCAAATTGCATACTGTTATCGTTCATTTATCTTGTATAAATTATTTCCTTGTAAATTAATTCGACGTGACCCTTATAAAAATGCACAAGATAAAACATGCAATTGTAATGTAGGTTTATGCATTTTGCTATGCATGCTGTAAGTACAAAATGAAAAAAAGTATTATCGTTTGATTCAGTTTTTGATCTTTACTATTTATAAATTGATAACATTTGATAGCATATTTTATTGTAATACATTATTGTAATGTTTGATACTACAAGTCAAGAAATTAAAAGCTCCATAATGGATAACCTCCACCAAAGTGCAAAGTTAAAAGTACACATGTTGCTGTTAATTGTTACAAACTTATCCCAATATATATATACATTTTTAATATGATTATACAAATTTATGGCTCATTTCTTTATGCGTTTGACTTTTCCGCGTTCTCATAAATTATCAGACTTAATTGCAAAAATTTATCGTCACACAAATTGCATAATTTGTCATTTGAGTGTCAACTATCAACTTTTTAATTTTTAATAGGCAGCTAACGGACAGACTAAAGTAAGTGTAAAGTAATCAAGATAGAACAAGACAAATATGCTGTGTCTCTCGTGTGTGTGTGTATATAATATAAACTGCATAGGTTACAGCATGTCTGCTTCTCAATGCAGTCTCCAGATTAATTTGCGGAATAGCCCAGCTTCGTTTTATTCATTCGCACTTTGATCTTCCTAATTTCTATCTACATACCTGTGTTGAACTATTAATATTAATTGTTCAATAATGACTAATGAACTCTGAAATATGCGTGGAATAATAAGTAAAAGACCCTTTGTCCATTAATGGATATATTTAAAGTTCATACAGTTAAAAGTATAGCTTTGCTCAAGTCTCAAAGTATTTTAAAGTTGTCAAATGCTATCTTCATAAACGCTCCGTATGAATATATGCACATGCCAATATCACGACTGTACTATATTATTGTTTCCTTTAAACGTGAATATGTATTTGATGCAGCTGCTGTTTATTTAAAATGCTTTAAGAAAATGCGCAATGGAGGTTTGCAAAAATGTAATTTCAACAAAAGTTAGTACTCTGCATTAATGTTCCATTGTTTATCGCATTACGAAAAACAATATCAATATCATATCGTGTTAAATAACCTCTGCAATGTAAATTCACATAAGTATTCGATAATTTATATTGAAATTGTCAGAAAACGCAGTTTTATTCCAGAGCGTCTTTTGCATCACCATCGTTTATCAGTAGGTGACATCATGTCTCCATGAATTGTCTCCATGAAAATCAGCATTTCTTAAAATTCTGAATGATATTATTGACAGGGTGTTCGCACACTATCCGTTCCATAATCCTACATGACACTAGTAAGTATATAACCAAAATGTTTTGTTGATGCAATTCATTATTCATTCCGAGGTAAACTGATTAGCATCTTGTCGCCAGAGGGAGAAAAAACTTTTCTTTGAATTGGAAGCACATCTTACGAGCTCCGCTACAATTGAATAAATATATTAAGTGCAAATAGTAACGATGGGCGAAGAAATTACTTTAGCGAGCAAATATGTAAGTATCAAGGGTACACTAAACAAGTTAGTTAAACCCTCCGAGGTCATCAACGATCGACAAACAAGCATATCATAATTCCATAAAAATCACATACCAATGACAACTTATTATTGTTTTAAAATGGCAAGACTTCAATCTGCCATGCGTATCACTTAAAATATGCTTGTAAATATCACCCGTACTCATCAACTTATATAAAAGTCGGCTTCTATCCGGATTGGCGTCGAGCAATTGGTCTGATATGCATCATTCATTCATATTGTATTAAGTTGAAGAGATGTTTCTGCAGTAAATTAACTCCATTTAGAACTGGAATCCCGTGGCGTGAACGTGCAGGCAAACAACGAAAATAAGCCTAAATGTTATAGGTAATAGTATTTTGCAGAAAGATTCACATGTTTAATATGCATAAAGGAACTTATGGGAATATCATTATGTGTGTGTTTCTTTTTGCTGTTCACTAGAGAAGCAGCATAAATTAAATTATTAAACCGATTGCCCAGCCATGATATGAAAATATGAAAGGGCATAAAAATCTAAAATGATGCCAACTATTGATGTCGCATAAATTTTCAATAGTATAATAGGAAGATCAAAGGTGAAATTTCCATTTTACGGCGACGTCTTGAACATAGAATTTTTAAAAAATATTTAGCTTGTCTTAACCACTGACGTCTTCACACTTATTTCAATTACCTAGTCTCACTAATTGTTTCCCATTGGAAGACAACAAATTACAAAATAGTGGGAGCCACGTTTTCTCGACAGGCAACATAATGAATAATGTATTTCCATAAATAATTGTATATTTTCCACTATATAAAAATGTGTGCAAAATATCTGTTTCACCTTTAAAACATTTTTTAAGAAATGTATTTTCAGAATTTATGCGATATGATATGACATTTTTTATTAATACAGATAAACTGAGCAGATACGTCGTGAGGATTTGGTGACAAAGTAAAAAAATAAAAGTGACTTTAAGTTATGTAGTAACTTTCCTGTATAGTCCACAATAGTGTGTGTAGCACAAGTGTATTTAGGCGACAAAATTGGTTCAATCTGTATTGACGCATCAACTCAATGTTGTAGTAATAATCATGTACATCTTCGAAGTAACGTAGTATAGCAAGGTGCACTACCGGAAATCATCGGTATGTCTGTTCTTCCGTCTATGACTTTTCGCTAAATTTAAATAGTTTAGAGTTCTTTCCCCCAAATCTTTCCCTTAATATAAAAAATGGAAGTTTTTAACGTTCAGCGTTATAATATATACCGTATACTTTCAAACAAAGACCTATCACATTTTAACGGTTATGGTTTCCGTATTATGCATTTTAAACGGTCAACATTTTTATTTCTGTTTTCAGTCTGTCGACTCATTTTAGTCTATCACAGGATCATGATCACATTTCAGGGTCTAAAGCAAGCGCTAATGTTGCAAATGGCCACGATCTTAACATTTCCGAAAGGATTATTCTGCCAGTGGCATGTTTAACTCCTCTAGTTACAACGCAAGTAGTTTACAACCAAAACTTTGGTTCTTTCCTTTTTCGTTTTCTCGATTACTTGATTTAATCATTACAACTACAACAGTTGACTTTTTATTTATACTTGCATACTGACTTCATGGTATACATCCATATACATGATTGTACTTAAGATTCGTAAGTTACGAATAGCCATGATAAGACTGTCTCATCTTCTTTACACATCCTCATTGCGTAATACGTCTATACTCTTCTCGATACGTGCACAAAGGGTTTGTGGAGGCAAGCTACGGTGGTGACACTTCTGCTGAGGCATATATAAAGCGCCGTGGATCTGCTGGAAGCCGGTCATGTTGCATGTCTACTTCTGACGAAGCACGCCACCAACGCATTGAGCTCCTTGTCATCACACGGTCCAGACAGAATTTGCATTCTCTCCGAAACCGCAGTATTAGTAACAGTGCCAGTGTCACCAACTATATTAACTTTTCATTTTATCAGTGTTGAAAGTAATAATCTGAGTCCACATACTCAAAAAACAATTTCCGAATTGAACCTTCTATCCTCAAATAAATAGAAAGCAATATGAAGTGGTTGCAACTTACCTGCGTTATTTTTGCGGTTGCGCAATGTCTATTCATGTGCTGCGAGAGTTCGCCGGCCATATCATCTTCTGTGGATTGTGGCAGTTTCCAAAGTGTCAAGCCCTCCCAGCAACCCCGTGGGATGTCCTTGGTTTCCTCCATGCTCCGAAGGAATTTTGCCTCCTCATACAAACGTACCTACACTTGTTGGCGGGCATCAAATATTACGGGTACGCATAGTAAAAAAACTCCTTTTTCCGTGACTTTTTAGTATTTCATGAGTAGGCATTCTGTGATGTTTGATGGATTTAGTGATCGCCCCCATTATTATTAAATTACTTAATCAGCTATTTTATCATTTTATTGCAGAAGTTCCCATGTACGCTTCAGCCTCTTCAGCCACTGAATGGGTCATTCAATTTAGCGTGGACAAGTCATCTCTGGAAAACATCACAGGTGCTAAACTGACCCTCTCCTGGGCAAGTCTTGGTGTCCAATCAGAAGCACATAAGGACCAAGTTGGTGTTAAGGGGACAATGTCAGGACTTGACGTAAAGCATCATGTGGTTCCAGATACCAAAGAAGAAACTTCTTTAACCAACCGCGGCTCAAACAACCAGAACGTGATCACCTTCGATGTCCTGGAGTTCATCCGAAATGTGTATCGCCAAGAAAAGGTAATTGAAAAGTTACAAACTGTTGCTGATGTGAAGATGGAAGCAGGGGATGGAAAAATACCGGTTAAGTTTTACATTGCCCGCATTTGTCTTAATGAAAACGTTGCCTCTTGCCCAACCATTTTCGATACAACATTTCATACTCCTAGTTTGCGTGTATTTTATGTCTGAGATGATGATGCCAGCAGAAGAGGTCATGATTTTTTGCTAATAATAATTCCCTTTTAAAGGATATCATGTATTTTCGTGCATTCCTTGTAATTTTTACTGTTATATCAGCGCTCTTGGTACAAGATCATGTTAATTCTTATAGTGTAAAATGATTATAGTCCAATTTTATTACATTGAATTTATTTCGGATAAGCCACTGGTTGTGTTATGTATATTATATATCGATATACCGACTCTGAAAGTTATTCGGATTTATTTACGATTCGTTACGCTGTTAGCGTGAGGTATGGTTAGGGAAGGAATTTTAATTGCCCAAAGAGTATAGGTACTTGTTTTTTGTTTTATTTTAGTGAGTAAGAATATCATTATATACTTATATAAATTTTTACTGTGAATATGCTTGCAAGGAAAGATGTTTTATCCATGTATATGTATATTATGTTAGCATTGCAAAATAAATGCACGTTAATTTTACATACTTAATAATAATGATTATTGCTTCTTTAAACTGCAAATGATTTATGACTTTTCGTTATTTGATGCATGAACTAGGTACATACTAATGTCACCATTTTCGTTATCAAAGACGAAATACATATAGAAATAGAAATGGCCTGGTGGAATTATTCGTGATTATTATGTTTTTAGAATTTATGCAGTGAACAGCCTAAAAACTCATAAGGAAACTCATGTAAACTCATTTATTATAACATGAGAGCATGGAACAATTTTTAAATATTTATAAATAGTTTGAAAAAAATAACTTGGAAGAATTATGTGAATTTTTGCCTTGTCAATCAAGAAACCTTTCATATACATAATCACTACTACTAATTATTCATAATTTTAACTTGTCGGAACAGAATTCATTGAAATAGAGAATCAATAACATATTAGCTAAACTATTGGAAACTGATATAATTATATGTAGGGCTTACATAAAACCTTTCCGCCATTCCATTTAGTCGTAGAATTTGCCCTTATCTTTCGTGTCGTCAGAAGAGCTGGACATATCAAATTGCTTGGAAGAATGATGTGGTGTGGAAACCAATGGCATTCGAGGAGGAGTGTTATTTGCCAAATTTGCTTGAGCTCTGCCACCTGGTATTCCAAAGTGAACATTGCCTTGTTGCCTAAAACATTTCAAATTAAATAGTCATTTTATAATGGTGTGGATCACTTTACATTAATATGAAATCTCATTTTCGTCAATGCTCAACAACAAATCTATATACACATCCCCATTCGGCATTCTCATAATTAACACAGTCATTTGGTGTACACATACCCAGCAAAGTTTGGGTATCTGGAACCGTTATTTCCCATTCCGAAAGGACGTTGCATGTTTCCTGACAGGTGAGTATGTAGTGTGTAGCGCCCAGGTTCACCGAAGACATTCATATATGTCGGTCCGTTGAAATTCCAAGGTACACGACCAGTACCGACTCCTTGGGTTGTAGTGTAGACAGTACCCTGTCCATAAGGATATTGTTGAACCTGGCGTTCCGGAGTGTGAGGTGGGGTTCTCGGTCCTTGATATGTTGGGTACATCCTGGAACTGATAAAATCATAAAATTAAAATGGGTTATAATACCTGTGCAGAAATAACTTTTTCTTTTCTTATCATCATCAGTAACAAAATTCACTAACAAAAACAATACAATGATCATCTTTCTTACCTGCTGTTTTATTTCACCGGGTTTCAAGTTAAGGTTACAAGACAGAAAAATGGAGTCCTTCCTGAAATAAAACTGCTTCGCTTCTATTTAATATAACAAGCCAGTTACGCACAAAAATATTTTCTTTAAACTTAAATGTTTTTGGCGTAATTAAAGTGTGGAGTAGGCGGTTTTCATTGAAATCAAGGCGTATTGACTTTATTTGGAAAAATTTATGTCACAAGGAAGGAAAGAAAAAATGCAACTCCCTTTGCCGTAGTTTTAACAAAAATGGAGTCCAAGCCGTTTCTTGCTTTTTCTCGTTTCTTCAATTAATCCATTCATGTAGGATTCAGAGTTCAGATAAGAAGTAGTATAGTTTAACCTTGGTATTTATTATGGCTGTGAAGCCGTGTCTCCTATGCGTCCCCATCTTGCATGTATTTCACTTATCCACTTACGGATATTACTATCGCCGTATCTATTTTCTACAAAAATTCAATTTTTCAGGATATGGAAATCACCTTCGCCTTGTTGTGTAGTAGCATTTAATAATAATAATATAATAAATATTTCATTGCACTTATGATCATGCCTAACCGTGTGTAGAACATACAGTAGCATGCCAGCTATCAACAGCCATTAATTTTATAAAAAAAACTCCTTCCTTCACTTACTTAACAAGTGATTTTGATAAAAATAAGTAGTGATTTCCTTCTCCTTTACAATATGCTTGATACAAAATGATAATTTACATATCAACTTGAAACTAACTTCAATCACAACCCAATTTCCTGAAATATGGCCATTTGATAAGGGAGATGCGATGAGAGGATAAAGGCACGGGAGCATATAGGATGTACATTAAGTACGGTTACGCTGTTGGAATTAGAAGTAATTTGTTCTTATTGCATTTGATTTATTACTACAGAATCCAGGTATCTAAGCTCTAGAACTACGCTTTCTCTGGCTGTCTTATAGTAATTTATTACAGTTAGCTTTCTTTATTTGTTACAGTTACAGACTCGTTTACAGTTACAATAGTAAGTTAACTAGAGTACTTATGCTTACTTATATTATGAAATAGTAGGACAATGACATCTTAATTGCAATGCTTGAGCATTTGTCTAAAATACTCGCCTTAAATACACTAAATAATCATAACACAAAATGATGCATGACATAAAATTATTACTTGTATTTTTTCAGTTATCGATATAGAATGGAAAATTTATACAAGTTAATATGTATGTACAATACACATTGCTAAAAGTACATTCCTTCTAAAGTGGCTTTAGAATGATGTAGAGGTACTCTTTATACATGGAAATAGTAGCACGTGGAATTCTCATTTTGTGGATTATTATGGTGACGCTTTTCATTACATACATGAGAAATTAACAACTTCTTTCTTTCTTTGTCAATCTTTCCCGGCCATGATCCAAAATTCCAAGTTACAAGTAGAGATAAGCAAATTAGTCACGTATTATCACTAAATTTTCACGAGTCATTGTCCCTTAATATACATTTTTACCTAATATGAAATTTTTGTAACAGATTAATAAACTTGTACGTTAGCAAATCATTACCGTACTTTATTTATAAACTGCTTGCTAAGATTTAAGTGTGTTATTAGCTATTTCGTTGGCGCCCATCACAATTTATTCCAAACACTTTGCCTGGCTACTGTGGATTTTTTTGTACTATGTGTAACCCGCTTACTCTTTGCAATAAAAATTAATGATGTCAGCACAGCAACAAAGATTTACTTGATAATCTTTAAATATGCATTAATCAAGTATACTATGTGCATATTATGAACGCAGCCTTTCAGCACTTTAATATCCATAAACTTACATTACATTAGTAAAAATCGGGTTGTCAAACTCGTTGTTCGTTGCCTCATAAGAAGAATGTACCCGCCAACATTTCTACATTAATAGTCATTTTCAGATTGTAATAAAAATAACATCATAAAAAGTACCATTTATTTAATATCATGGAATAAATACGGTATGAATGTCATGTTAAAAATCTTAGCCGCTACTTCCTGCTGTTTATTTCATTTTTAGGAATGTTCGTGTTCAGTACCATAGTGGCGGTGGAACTGTATGATGAAAACCCAAAGTTAAATAGTATTGAACTGAATTACTCACTTGTACTCACTGATTTTGGTACCTAAAATGTGCTATCACCATTAAATTGTCATTTCTTTTTATTAGCTGTCGGTTTCGTTCTTTCTCGAAAGCGAAACGAAATAATTAAAATGGGTTCACTTAAAAAGATGCATGCAGCAGTGATGTCAGAAATTCTGAGGACTATACTCGTGGAGTTTTTAAACTCCTTCTTTTAAGCTTGGCGTTTATGCATTGTGCCATTGACTCAGCCAAATGATATATGAAAAAAAGATTACATGCGTTAATAGTTGAATAAATCAGATCGATGAAAAGATGCAAATTAAATGTTAAAAGGCAGAGTATGCATTTTTTTAAGTCAAGGCAAAAAATAAGAGTGCGTCTGCAAATGAAATGAAATACATTTTTGAAAACATTTTATCGTATTTATTATAATTAACAATAAGAATATTAATAATCACTACAACTACAAAATTCCACCCTAAAATCACATTTCTACAAAGAAATAATAATAAGATCTACAAAATTACTAACAAGATCATTCGTAATTGTACTATATCATAAATATTCCAATATCTGTAGTATATTGATGCACTTTACAATAATATAGTAACATTCACTATCATTATTAATAGTATTATTCATTTCTTTATAAATAAAAGAATTACATAATCACTATAGATCCCTTACAGTGTAAGTTAAGCACGACTTTGTCCTTTGTTCACTTTTACTTTTTTATCTCATTAGACAAATTCTTTTTATTTTTTACGTATACCCTACATTTCCATCTCCTCTTTGAAACCATTATTTTTCAAGGATGGTGATAAAAACGCATTAAATATCGTTCTTTATCTGTTTCAGTGCTAAACTGTACAACAGCAACTTTAAAAAAAGTAATCCACATACTTAATAGACACATAACTTGAGAAGGATATTTATTTAACATTTCATTGAATGGCGTTTCAAACGCTTCCTCTCAAATCGTAATTCATTGCATTATACATAGGTATAATTAGCATTTTATAATAAAATACTGACTTTTTTTCTCTTTACTGCTCCAGTTTTAATGCATCCGGTTTAACAAGATGAAAACAATTTTTTTGGTCGTGAGTTTTGTTTACCGTTCAATCAGCCATGTAGAATCCAGCATTGGATTTTTTGCTTTGCTATTTAGCTACGTACTGAACGACTCAGCCATAAAACATTTATGCCATTTTTTGTAATCCTTTATCACAAAAAATCGTTTGCAGATTGAATTATTAAAACTGAATATATTGACTACATTTTTTTCATTGTCAGTGTTGTAGTTCCAGAGTTTTTTAAAAAAATTGCATTGTTCTTCATTTCAGTTTGATTGCATATATATCATTGCATTGTTAAATACTGCGTATAAACAAACTTGTCAACAGAATAAGTTATCATTTTACTCTTTTGCACCCGTTTTTTTCATATGCGCATGTAAGCTTAAGTCGTTCTTTTTTGTTTTTGATTGTTAAAGAAATGTATGCAACGGTATGCATTAAAGATTCTGAAATTGAAATCCCCTATGTATATTTACATATATCATACGTAACAATTCTAATGATGATAATTACAAGACTATAAATTGCATTTCTACAGTGACAGTAGTGGTCCAGGGAGACTCACAACAGCAACATCACCAACTGGTGCGCTCGTAAACTCATTATTAATTTTACGTACATATACAAACATGCGATCAACTACTTGAAAACGCGAATATTTTTTATATCATAATAATAATAATAACCAAGTGTTTATAATTTTGAATAATTACTATTTTCTTATGTACTTCCAAGAAAAACAATGGTCTTTCACTTTTCATTTCTTTACTTGCTTTTGTCTCTCTTTCTTTAGCTTGGTTTTTCTCTGCCATCGCTATTTTTTTATACTGTGGAGATTATTATGTACATACCTACATACATACACACGTAATATCCATAAACTAGAATCTATCACATACGGTTTCTTGATACGAAAAAAATGTAAAGAATAGCTATATATAATCATAGCTTTAATTGATGATGATTCCTTTCTACAACACACATACGCAATTGATAAATGTGAGAGTGTAGTTATGCCAGGATTATAATAATAATATTTTTGCCAAGTATATAATAATAATATAGTTTTTGGTTTTAAGAGCTTCATTAAGGTTGAAGTTGTTAAGATGTACAGGGCTGGATACTTGTAAAGTAAGATTACTTTTTTTGGACTGGGAAGATGATGGGAACGAGTTACAACATAACAATTTTTTTGGTAGACTCATTGCTTTTATATGACAACGATAATATATCATAAATAATAATGAGCGCATACAGTACAAATTACACACATGACTTTTGTTTAAAATACTAAAAAAATATTAACTACATACTTGCATGCACCACAGTATATATTTTATGCATCTCTCTATATATGAGTTGATTATATTGGAGTCAACATATATATTGTACCACTACCATTTACTACAACTAGTTCTCTACACCTATGACATACGCTAACTAATAAATAAGTTGATTAACTACTAAATGGGGGGAGTATACACGTATTAAAAATGAAAATAACAAGTATATACATAACTATAACAGTACAGTAATAATGCACCCTGAGAATCTCATTGTCTTATAGAGTTCCTGTTGATATTCCTACAAATCATCATCGCCTGATGGTTCGTATAAGTTTATCATTCATCGACCATAATTATTTCAAAGTCGTCCATGGATTTCCGTTTCAAGAAAAACATTGGAGACTGTAACAGTATTGTTTTCACCTAATGTCATATTATTTTTAAATGTAGCTCCTAGTATGAATTTATTATGCTTCTGTTTTAATTTACATACATAAAATTTTATTTCACGACTGGGTTAATTATGCAAATTAAAGGGTATATCTGTATTGATTGTTATTGCTAATTAATAAAAAAATTAAAGCTCAAAATTGTCACAGATCTTATATTTTTTTTTCACGTTACTGCAGTAATAATCATTTGATTCCACAAGGTTTCAGCATGCTACAGAAACTTTAGACTTGAGAATTATCTCATTGTATTCGTCATATAGATGTTCAGAGAGCAAGAAGTAAAGTTTCAGATTGGACTGGTTAAATGAACTGAAAAAGGTTTTTTTATATAATAAAAATGGTTGGTGTAGAGTAAGTCGAGAAAGGTGTAGTAGTAGAACTGGTGGTGTTAAAACCTGTCACCATACTGAAAATAATTATCGATACCCCAATGTTCACTGTAATATCCTTACCTTGCATTGAGTTTAGTAAAAACTGGCCGTTTCAAAAGCACTATTAAATATTTAAGTCAATAGTACCTTTCTCGTAATTACATTAAAAACAACATTCTGCTACAAATAAAAGTTTCATTATATCCTTACTAGCTTGTTTACTTTTTTTCTTTTCAAATATATTGTAGTATTAAAATGTCCTTTTTATTATTAATATTATGATTATTGGACAAGACACGGGCGTGATCATGCCAAATCATGAGATCAGTAATTATTATTATTTTTACTCAGTTTACAATCTTTTCGTACACATTCTTAGCATTAAAATTCCTTTCATGTCATTGGCAACCGAGAAAGTAGGAAACAGATTCAAAACCATGATTATGATCCATCGTAATTTCAATTTTTAAGGGATTAATCCAATTGGTAAGACAGAAGAGAAATACATTCATTATATATTGTGATGACTGAATCAGTAAACGGTGGCCGATGCATTACTTTCCTAATCTAAAAAAGCCAGTATTTTTTTCCTGGAATTATTTATGCTACAAAAACATTTTCACTTCTTGACATTTTTGTTTCTAGACCCTAATTAATCAATTATTATCATGATCCTGTGTATAGTATGTAAATTATGTATAAGAAAATACTTCAAGTAAGCCGACTGAGCATCATTTTGCAATCTTCCATACAAAACTGAACAAGTTTCATTTCCTCTGCCCTTCTCCTTCCCAATCGTCCTCAACAAAGTAGATACAAAAGGAGACCAAAAGATGTAGCTTGCCAAGCTATGTGAATTTCTTGAGCCAATTGTCACAAAATACAAGCGAAGCATGTTTGGCCCCTTTGGTATTTCGATCGCATATATGCACACATTTTGAACGTGTACAATATGACGGTGTCTTTAGAAAGAAATGTTATTCTAGTGTCCATTTTGATTTTCGTCATCATAAAAAATTATGTTAGTGGTAAAAATATTCCTGTAAAATGATTCTTCTGGGGTTTCCAAGCTTACTACTGATCAAATTAATGCCTCGAACAATGTTGATAATTAAAATAAAATTATATAGACAATAATGATAAGTTATCTTACAATGAAGAGCTTTTTTATGTTACGTTATTATGCTTAGTGTGTATATATATAATCATAATGAAATATATATCTAAATCAACTGACAAAACGTATTTTCAAGAGGCATACCCAATAAAATCTTGAAAGTTATTAACGAATTATTGACTACCTTAACTTTTTCATATCATACCGTTGTAATAATAGAGCAGTTATAAGTAACAAGTTTTAACAATGATGTGGGCGTTGTGGTGTAGCCAGCGCTTTAGCTGTTCTAAACAATGTAATAAGAATTAATACCGGTAATGGTCGATAACAATTGCTACTCTGAAATATTTAAAATAGTACCGAATAGACTTAGAATTTATATTGTTGCTTAAAATATTGTTACTAACTTATGATAATGTGTTTCCATCTACGTCTTAATAAATAGGCTTTAGATTAGAGATTATCTTGCAGTTCATATTTACTTACAAACAAACTTAACTAGTATTATGCTTGCTTAATTATGCACACGTCATCTTGATAAGTTGATATTTATAATACAAACAAGACAAATATCAAATAACAATAATGCTACCAATACAAGACTTACTACTTCAGCAGATACTGCAAAAATGACAAAGAGCTTTGCACAAGCTGTCAACAATAACAACAGCAACGCTCAAAAAATGCTATCGGATTAGGATTTGTGAGTAACATGGTCTGTTTTTCCTGACAGTTTTTTTTAAATTTTGATAATTGTTTGCAAGTGCATAAGTGTACAATTTGGTAATTATTATATTTGTATAAATATTATGACAGTAGAAATTACATGCTAGTTTAAAATGTCATTTTGAGTCCGTTCTACGAATGTTTCTTTTTTATCTTAATTGACACTACTTATTGCCTTATAATTGCTTAATGATTATAAACTATACTTTAATCATAACATATTTTTATAAAGTACGCACGCACGCACTATTCATATTATGTACCGTTATCATATTATGTATTTATGTTACAATAATGTAATATATATATATTCAACACTGAATATTACTGATTGCTAAATTGTTGCAAAGCATCTACATCCTTATTACTCCCTTCTATAATGATACTCTGTTAAATTGTGTATACTTGCATATTATAAACGTTGTGGTGTCTACATAAAATTGCTGTACTTGTAATTTTTATACTATTTTTTCCATTTTTCTGTTTTTGTTAAATGTCGTAATTTTACTATGATTTCTGGCCGGAAGAAGAATTGTTGCCATTTGTATTGTTATTGCTGCTGTTTGAGTTATTGGTGGCGTTCGAATGATTCGTGCTGTTGTTGTTGTTAGGAGCTGAGGTGATTCTTGGAGGTGATGCAGACGGTGGTTGCTGTTGCTGCTGTGGTTGAAGGGGTGGTGAAGAACTAGGACCACTACCAGAGTGAGCCCCTGGCCCAAGCTGACTTGCACTTGCTCCACCACCACCACCACCCTGAGCTCCACTTCCATCCAGTCCATCACTTCCATGAACTACCACGCTGAAGTACCTCTCTAAACATGGCATAATTGAAAAAAAGAAAATGTTCTTTCATTAAAAAATGTTCCGTATTTAAAAAGTCGTATTCAAGATGATAATGATACACAGATTTATTTACAGATACCGCCAAATAAAGAAATACCGTTGCCAAAATTAAAGCTTACAAAACTAGTACTCCGCTAAACCCATCAACCATAGATAATAAATAATTACATAGCGAAATGAAAAATATATTATGACAACTCATCCCAACTAAAAGTTGATTTTAAAAGAAATAAAATTCATGTGATTCTAAATAGACCGAGGGTGTTCTACAATCCGCCGCAAATTTGTGTTTATATATCTTTTAAATAATTTACTAGGATAAACACGTGCAAAGTAAAAATTAGGAAGATGAAATAAAAAAATGTGACTGTGACTACTATAAATATATCATGTGAATGTATGAATCCTTACAGGCTTGAACGTTTTCTGGGGCAAATTGAGAAAGTTATTAATTTACTACATGTTCAGAGAACTTGACAGAAAGCTTTTAGAAAAGTTTCCCCAAGTCCTCATGGCATCCCTCAAACAAGTAAAAACATATACATCTTCAATAAAATGAATCATTGTGTATCAGTGATTTTGTTACGCCTGCCGCTGTAGAGGTTTTGTTTATTAAAGAGCATGATCCATTACCATCATCAAAGCATAATAGAACCTATAATTTGCCCTAAGGATTATTAGTTTGAATTATTAAGCCCCCTCGGCACCAGCATCACCACCGCCAAACCATCATCATTCATTTCATCATTCCTCATCCAAAAAAAATCCCCAGTGTACGTTCATCCTATTTAGTAATCTAAAACTAATCTTGTACGTAAATACCACTACTTGGATATTTCTACAGTCCATACTTCTCCAACCAAGCGTTGTTTGTAATAAAATAGGAAAGAGAAACCCTCTCTCGTGTTAGAAACCAATAAAAAGAGACCACGACGAGACAATGAACTCTCTGTAACAGAGACATACAATGTGCATATAATTTTTACGAAGCATATTAAATAAAATGTAATAATCATAATAACGAAAAGGATAACCAAAAGCGTGACTATTTATCAAATTAAATATATTGACTGCTTGGAGCATAAAATAGAATCGATAAATAATACAGGAAATAGTTTCATATCAATTGGAAAAATTGGATTATTCATTTACTTATTTATTTATAACTTGATTGAACCGAAGGCTACATCACCTGTGCAAAGACCGGGCAGGTGGTCTGCTTAGCAATATGTTATAGGTAATACGGTTTCCCTTGTTAAATGACCTGGCTTCGATGACCACCTGTGAAGGATAATCCCATCAAATCACAGTCGATCCTTTCTTATATTTGGTTTATATATATTTTCCCAAACACAAATTATACTCAATCAATCAACGCACGTACTCTTCACCTCTACATTCATTGCATTTATTCATCATGATCGTCGATCCTCATGGCAAAAATATATATGAGCATAATATATCATTCTTTTTAATTGGATTTCATCGATAAAATAGACACAAAGAAGACACAAAAGTATCTCTTATCGCGCGTGCCTCAACTTTAAGTATTACAAGCATCCTGTATTCTGCTTCTCTGAAGAATGAAAAAAATTGACGAAATATTAATGCAAAATGATAACATAAAAAAACAAGTAAAACATCCTATTTCCAGCCATATCCGCAAAAAATGTTTCAAGAGAAGTGTGAGGAAGTAGGTAAACAATATAAAAAAATGTATAAGAAACAACAAAAGTTTGTCGCTTCATCACTTTTTCCCCATGGTGCTACGCAAGCTGTTTCATGCCATGTCCAAGTTTGAAATATACTTAAAGATTTGTTAAGTATTTTCTTCTTAGTCGACAACGACAACTCAATAAATATCTCTTTTCACAAAGAAAAAAACAAAAAAAAGAGTTCGACTTGATTTGGTCGTAAAAAGAGTTTTTATAGTGCACTTGAAAAAAGGAAATAGTATCTGTTTTCTCTTTCTGAATATACTGCATATAGAGAAAGTAGAGTGGCGTATGAATGAATGGAGAAAGAGTAGAAACGCTTGAATTGAGAGCGATATCTTATATTTGTGTATATTAAGTGCACAATATATAAATATGGTCGTATGTAATATCAGATGAAATGATATGATAGAGTGTAGTAAGGTACTACAGTAGACATACCATCGTCGATAAGTGTGGCGGTGTTGGGTTCACTAGGGCCAGGCATCAACGGAGAAACCATTGTGTAGTCAATATTTTCATCAAGATTGATAAAGGGTGTATTCCATCGAGGTAGTGGAGTGGATCTAGCGGTAGGATTTCTTCCTGATCCTGAGCCTCCACCGCCGGATGGGAACAAGCTGAGATTTGTAGGACTGATAACTCCACTCATCCCACTTACTGGATTTATATTACTATAGCTGAAGAACTACAAGTTAGACAGAGTGAGAAAAAAAGAGGGGAAACCGTTACAAACAGATGAGTTTTACCAGAAAAAAGAAAGAAAAAACTTCCCTTTTTCCACCAACAGTCTCACCATCGTTGTCAAAGTCAACGTCAGCAAAACCGAAAAAAGTGGAAAAAGAGCAGGAAGAGAAAAAAAGAGGAGGAAATGGAAAAGAAAAGTTTCTTTTAAAAAAAAAATGTATGTGAAATAAAATTGTTTGTACGTAGTGAACCTGTCCCGACGATTGCGAATGAAGATGACTCAAAGAGTAGTCTCGTGACACGGAGAACGAGGATCTTGAGGAGGACGATGAATCATTTCCTTGAGAACTAGGGCTGAGCTGTCCACCGCGCGGTTCCCTGGCCCCACCTGTAGAGTCACTCGTACTCAGTGGAGGTGTATTTGACGCAGGAGGTGACGCACCTAGACCACTACTTCCACCCATTTCTGTACTTCGAATGATCGTTACCGGTCTAGCCATTGGAGCTGTGGGAGGTGGCGGCGGAGGAAGCATTGAGCTACCGTAGTAAGCCGACAGTTTACTGCTCACACGAGCGTTCCCACTCTGCAAACAAGGGAAAGAGAAACAGGTAGGTTAGATGGGCGGTGGGTGTGGAGCACACAAAAGTAGGAATATGAGCTGTCATAACGGCGATCACACATATGCGTATGCCATGCTGATCCCGTCTTTTGTTCTGTGCTGGGGTGTTTCTAGATTTCTTTGGTTGCTTCTTACCTGACTCCCCGTACTTTGAGCTTCTTGACAGACAAGTGTAACAAAATCAGAGAATGTGTCATGACCATTCTCATGATATTTTGCAGGACTGCCGTGGTGGTCGTGAGATGTGTCTGCATGATAGTATGTCGCTCCTCCACTTCCACCTGCTAGACTGCTTGAGCCTAAAGTTGTAACTGTAGTGTGCTGACTTAAACCTACAGAGATTAGAGAAAAACAATAAATAAACCGAGTTACATATGATTATCATGATAAGACAAGGTCATTTTGCGTCTGTCGCCAATTATTCTCAGTTTGAAAGTAAAAAATGTGTCCACTAAAATATATCAGTCAGTAATCTGTTCTCGATAAGAAAGAATATATATTTTCACGCGATCTGAACAATAAATCGTGTTATCATTGTTACAATTAAAAGGTTTCTCCTGGTCTTAACTTGTGATAATTTATGCGCAGCTATCAAACGTACATTGAACTTAAGCATTGCAACGAAACTTAAATGTTATAAATACAACTGTTACATTAATTAAGTAAACAACACGATTACTAACTCATTCTTGCCATAAAATGCGGCATATAAACAAACAAAGCATACTGAAAAAATCAACGTGGAAACATTGGACAAAATACATCAACACATTCGATTCTAAAAGAGAATTCCCAAACAATAACTCATGGCTCACTAAACAACAATTGATCCAGTAAAAATAAACCGCAAACTCATGCAAATCATATACTGTAATTATCTGCGTAAAAGATTTTCACTGCTGCCAAATATCAATGCTTCTTATAGATGTGGGCAATTTGTTTTGTTATAGGATTACACGAAGCCTTACCGCCCGACTGTCGAATGTTGGATCCCATTGGAGAAGGGCTCGAGGGACATTGATCAGTTTCACTGGAGGAGCTACTAAGTCGACTATTTGATTTAATGACAAGATCACAGCTACTAGAGGAAGAGCCCAGCTTATTATTATGATGTCCTGCAGGCCCACCATGATGCGGGTGATGAGGATGATGGTGATGATGATGTTGAGAAATGTGTGCTGCCCCTGTGTGTGCATGTGGAGGATGGACATGTGTACTATGTGTAATATGTGCATGGCTCAAGTGACCATGATGCGAATGAGCAGGTAGAGCTAGCGGATGACCATGTCCAATACCATGTCCTCCAGTGGAAGGAACACCTCCAGAATTTGAACCGCTTCCGGAGGAATTTGACATTCCTCCTTGACCATTACTGCTACTCCCACCAGACTGACCACCGGACTGTCCTCCTGATCCACCACTTCCACCGTGAGCTTGGGTGTGATTTGATGAGCTGTGTCGAGAGTGGCCGTGGTGGTGCCCTGATCATACGTAATACTTATTATGTAAATTCATGCTTTTGTTAGCAGAAAAAACTCAACAAATCAAAAAAAATCATACAAAAATTTATTGTTTCCTTTCTACGTTACCAAAACCACACACACGTACAAAACTTTTGCAACGACATGTCTCAACAGTTTTTTTTACCAGTAAACACAATCTGCTTTCCTTCTTAACGTTTACAACTTTTTACAAGCAAATTTATTTAATTTAAGGAACAACAGCCCACACACAGAGTAAAAACAGGAGATAAAAAGGCACCACCACCATCAACGAACCATCATCATCACCACCATCCTTTGCAGCTTTTTTTAGTTCCTCCCAAACAGCAGCAGCATTCAAAGAGCATGTTTAGCAAAAAACAATGTTAGCCGAGGGATGCCCACACAGACACTTTCTCTGGCTCAGTTAACGTTGTAGTAACAATGAGTAACGACGGTTGCACAATACGCAAGCAGTAAAAACCAAAAAGCATTCAAAGAAAGAAGAAAAACAAGTGTTTCGCATGCTTTCTTTCATTCATTCTTCTTAACATGATGACTAGCACTATTACACGGCTACTTTGGTCCATTTCTTTAAAAGGCATTGAAAGCGTAATAATAAAAGGAGGATACATGCACCGTCGACAGGACCAGGACATGCATGCATGCACGCACACAACAAGCGAAAAAGGAAAACGATAAATGCATAATTCACCCTTCTTGTTACTAAAAGTAAACTAAAACGCAAAACTAAAGAGTATCGGGGAGGATGTAAAGAGCAACAGTGGTAGTAGCAGTGTAGCGATATTAGATGTACTTGGGAGAAAGCCGTAATAATAAGAAAGATAATATATATCTGTGGTGCGGGAGCTGTATAGTGGTTTCTGCTTTCTCTCTCTCTGATGGAAGCTTCCGCCCGTTATAAGTATAAGGAAAACATTTTATAAACGTGTTATGTACCTATAAGTAGTTGCACGATATCATGATGATGATAACCAAACCACATACACACAACATAACCGTTCATATTATCATGATACATAATAATAATAATACCTCCCGAAAAAAAACCTTTATATAAACCCACTTGTACACGCGAAAAACTAACAATAGTGATGGTTAAGAGTGGTAGTTATAAAAACACTCGTGGTCATACATTGTAGGAGTAATAGTAGTAGAAGCAATTGTGGGAAAGCTGTATGTAACAATCCTCATCCCATTATAACCATCACCGTCTATAAAATATTGGATTAACGTCCCATTCTATTTTCTTTCTTTTTCTCTTTTTCCTTCTTTCTTTCTGGGAATTTTTTGTACGTAAACAGAATATCCTCTCTCTCACACACAAATTGCTTGACTAGCAAACATGCAATTTTTTGTGGTGGTTTCACAATTTTGAAAGGGGACAGCAAATTGATAGTGGTACATTATCCAAATACAACAGCATAACAAGTCAACTGGACGTGTGTATAGGTTTGTATTGTTCATGGATAAAATAAATATGATTTTTGTTACGGTAAGAAAATGTAAAATTGCTATCTTCCTCCGTCTTACATACGTGTGTCCAATCTAACTCTTTATTACTATTACTAAACTGCTTGTCCGAAAGGTTCATCTCAAATTTTAAAACGGCAAACAATACCAATTAAACGGATTGCAAATTGTAGTACATATTTGGTTAAAGAAAGATGACAGATTCTGTGCTACAATTCTGAATCCTTGACTTTGAAATGGTGAGATTTCTAGTTTTGATGGCCCTTTATAGTTTTCATGCACAGCTATTGTAATAGTGAGTGACGATAATAATGGGATGGGATTGCTATTATTATATTCATGTAGATACATTTTTATGACAGAATAGTTTTTTATGTCAGAACATTGAATTGCCCTCATTTCACTAGGTTTTGATTCACATTTTTTTCGCTTGCCTTCTACTAAGCTTGTGGTTTGGTTTGGGAAACATTTTGACACCAATGCTATTACGAGGAATGTATCATGTTCAAGAGCTGGTCGTTCCAGAGACGTTTAGGTTTGGGGAATATATGGGAAACTTGTTTCTTGCTTTTTAGGGAACGGGCCACTTCATTTGGAATGGTGGTGAAATGTGTGTATTTCATGATGGTAACTGGGTGTTATAAAAATTTCTCATGATCATCATATAGTCAGGAAGTGGCTGGTTTTTTCTAACTGAAAATCGAGAGAGAAAAACTAACGATATCTGAGGCTGCTGAGCTGAAGTATGAATATACAGTAATAATGGTGGATGACATGACAAAATAGTATTTGTATTTATAAAAGCTTATTTTTTGCACACACACTGTTACGTCGTATTTTACTCCCTTTATGAGCATGTAATTGAAATTCTGACATCTGACTGTTGAGTTAGTAGAATTTTGTTTTCTCGTTGAAAATAGAAAGAATATTATTATTAGCACAAGCATTTACATAAAAAAGCGAAAAACATGAGCGAAGGGTGATGAGCAAAATATATAGTAGAAGAATATTATGTATAGCTTGAATATCAAATAGCCACACTTGCGTTTTGAATGGTAGCCCTAAACAACTCTTTCTCCTTGAAAATTATCCGTCTAACTTTATTTGATTATGGTCATTTGTTTTGTATTTCATGTATTCTCATGCTACCTTAAAAAGAGTAATTTCCACATGTCTAGTCTACGATGGCGAAAAAATATTATTAATGAATGAACTTACCATGATCAACCTCTGAATGCCAACTGGCCTGACTGGATAGAGAAGCAGGGCTCTGTCCGTAATACGTCACTTCATTGTTTTTATCGCGCCCTCCACCAACGTCCAGAGGATCTTCCTCTGAACTCAGTCTTCGCCGCTTACTCCTGTGCTCCGATGTTGGACTAGGTAAACTACGAGGCAGTGCTAAGGGGCCTTTGACGGAAAATGCAAAAATTATAATGGTATAGCCAAGGAAATGAAAAATTAAGTTTCTTTAGATTCTCTTCAGTTTGCTTACTGTATGTTCCAGATCCCATCAGCACAGAATGGTCGGGTCCTGGCGGGGTATAGCTGTTACAATAGTAGCTACCAGTATTCTCAATCTTTATAGTAGGCTGAAGTCCATTAGGTCCTTGAACAATGGAAGCTGCATCAATATCAAATGTATTACTTGCATCGCGACTGTCATCTCACACATTAGTAGAGGTAATAAAACAAAAAGGAGGAAAACTGTCACGAAACACAACGTGAAGAGCTTATTCTTCCGTATACATTCCTTGGGATTGACTCATGCAGGTTAGGATTTTTAAATGTTGCATTCTTTGTTTCACAGTTTGTAAGATTCACGATGACATTGCCTTTAAAATATGTATTGTGTCATATACTGAGAGCTTTTTACTTAAAATTGCCAGTTTTCGATTTGCTGTGGTGAACATTGTATAAATACTAATCCATCGATTCGGGTTTCCACCATTACCCTTGTAATAGCGAGTGCAGGCATTCTTATCCTAATTGGGTTATGCGTCTGTATTTAAATCATGTTTAAATTTGATGAAGTTACTGATTTGCATTAGGGTGGAGGATATGCCCTAGAACATCAAGATGAAATGTTTGCTTTCCCTCGGAATTCGAACAATATTTAGCACCTCCTTACTACAAATGTACCTATGCATAGCTATGTTCAGCCATGCTATATAATGTAATATTCCATTAAAAGTAGGCAAGTATGTGTAAACAGTTTTGTGCTTATGCGTATTATTGTCTAAATACGTCTTGCGTTGAAAGGGTCAGAGTTATGACCCGGAGACTCGTCAACAACTACCTCCTGGAGTGGTGGAAAACCGCAGTGACAAAGCTAGTGCTCCCAAACTGTTTAGTTAAATGGCTAGTAAAGGAGACACCATTTGTCATCAATTCTTGCACACAACATTTAGTCTCTCAATGCATATACAACAGACCATAAAAGCCACTCTGATAATATCACGGAATTACTGTGTGCTCCTCCACAACAGCCATTAATACTTTTCCTACTTCGGCAAGCATATGAATAATATAGATCTCATTCATTCGTCCTGCAAGAAAAAATACACCGCAGCGGAGAAAAGAGAGAGAGAGAGATGGTCCTGGTGGGAGACTGAAATAGTCATCGTCGGCGGCAGTTGAGAGTGTGCATATGTGCTCCTACCATCACACTATTATTGTACACAATATTTGTAAACGGAACGCAAAAGTAAGCAACCCTCATTCTCCGTTACCAATCCTTGCATTACAAGCACTGGAGTATTCCGTTGAAATTTCCAATAAGACCATACAATTTTTCCTTATATGATGTTGTTCCTTTTTCTTGCTCTGCACATAAGAAAATACACCTAAAGTACTTAACCACCACAAATACTCCACATTTTACGAAAACTCATTGCGAATGTAGTGATGAGGTGGTATTGTATAAGAAAGGGCTTCCGCATATATTCTTGATGGGTTATTTCAAGTGCAAGAAAAGACAGGACTGAAGAATGAACATCTTTTATGATTTACTGCCGCTTTCTCCCTCTCTCTTTATGCTCTGGGCATTTATTCATTCATAATGTAACGGTTTTTCTGGGTTTTTTTTGTAAATTCAAACAAAAAACTCAAATAAATTGTGGGGAGAAAGAGAGATGTGAACATAAAGTACGTACTTACGCACAAATAGTACATCTTATAGGCACAATAATTCCTATTTAATCGTTCTGAATGGTTTACCCTGTAGGGTAGTGTTTTCATGGCAAACAATAAGTATAATATACATTTCCTATACATGATTTGTGCCATTTTCTCTATGTTAAGGGGCAGTCGACAGCCATGTACATGACTTGTAGGAAATTTGCAAGGATATAAATGGATGTATAAAATTCATAGGGTAATTCTCCGAATTTTAGGAGGATTCTCTTCTGTTGCTTTCCTTGTTAAATATTCCTGCTAGTTGGGTGCAGCAACAGCAGCTCAGGTCTCTTGTTACCATAATATTCATGAGATTATTACTTCCTTGATGTAACCCCTGTAGCAGCTACTCGGTGGAGAAACAACCCCGTTCACATCATTCACAGTCTCGGCGAGTGTATATACTTATGTGTCTTTATGCACTTGTTAATATGAGGCATCTAACTTTGTTTTCCCCAGAATTCCTGCTGTTTGCAGACTTGAGAGAAAAGAAACTTTGCTGCTGCTGCTAAAAATCATTTAATAGCAGATGCCGTTATAGCAACATTATAGAATCACAGGCTAACAACATGCAAAATCATAAGTATTTTATGAAAACATTCATTTGTAATCTTTAGCCATTGTATTTAGGTACTTGTGTTTCCATCCAGCACCACTCTTATTCTTATAGCTACACACTGCATGGTCCACAAACAGATAACCCCTGGGTGGCTCTGTGCAACCGACAATGACAGTTAAATAATATTTCACATAGCTGTGTCTCAAGTGTGTACAGGCACAGTTGTACAAATAATTATAGCTGCACAAGCAAAGTTACGATGATCATGATTACACTGTTAATTTTACATACAGCAAATTATGGTCGAGCCAAATAATTTTTTTCCATTTCATGTCAAATTTTTATTTTAATCAAACGAGTACTTAGTCGCTTCCATTTTCTTATAACGGCAGTGGCACAAAAATATGAGGCATGGCGTACTGCATTATTTTTTTGTGATTTATAAAAATAAATACTTGCTATAAATAAAATGCTGCTATTATCTATACGCCATCATCAATTGAAGGTACATAGCATTTACTGCTATTATCGCCTTTCAACCATATCATGATAACGACTTTTCATTTTCAGGGTGGAACACTACACGCACAAAGACACACACGGGGAGGGACTCTATTTACTGTACAGTGACTCGTGTGGAAAGACAGGAAAAGTAACAAATCATTCGTCTATGACCTACGGTATGACACAACAATGCAATCCATGCAGATGCAGTGTGAATGTGTGTAGGTATATTAAATATCGTATATCAAAATCAATTTATACTACATTGATGACAACAACAGCAACAACACAACACAAGAAGCTACTATTATTGTAGAGCAAAAGTAACGATATCTTTATTACTATTTTTGGATCATTAGTCATGTAAACGTTTGTAAGTGTTTGAGTTGTCTCAATCGGAAACATTCCTTCCGATATCTCGTTGCGTCTGCTTTTCCCCTTTCACCAAACCGCACACCACAACGTAGGCTGTGTTCTCTTGTATGGCGGTCGGTGAAAGTAAGTGTAACAACAACAAGCTATGCACTGTTAGATTCTGGTAGTGTGCAATCAAGCACAAAAATAAGAACTGCGACTACTATTATTATTACCATTATTATAAGTTACTATTGTTGGTGTTGATGACATTAGCTTTATTGTAGTAGTATTATTATTATTACTTGGTGTAGAGGATGCACTGCACATTACCTATGAATACTACTATGCCAGTTCACAAACCACAACAAACACCGAAAGAGGTGGCATTAAGCTGCAATACATATCGTTAGGATGACATTGTTTGGTAGATAAAAAAATAGATGCATTGTAATAATGAGAAAAGGAGGTTATACTATTATTATTATTAAATCACATTTTTGTTGAACGACGAAAGAAAAAATCTGAGCGCAAAAAATATATATAGAGAGAAAGTGAGCGCGTAGTGAGAGTCAGTATGAGCGAGAATTATTAATGCCGTTACTGGCAAAAAATAAAAAAGTACATATACTCACCTTTGGATAAACGCCAGAGTTCTTTGGAGGAAAAAACTCCAGTGGCCAATATCGTATCGTTGCAGACAACCCCATTGTACGGATTGTGTGGATAACCTGCGTGTACATGTAAACAAAGTACAAACACCGAGTTGTTAGTAATGCCAATCTTTCTCATTCCAATCTCATAATTTTTATTGATATTTTTTTGCACACATGCATTCACACAAAAAAGTGTAGTGCTGTCTGTGAATAGAGTCTGCGATAAAAATAGATTATATAAAAAAAGACTACAATAGTCTCTAAAAACACGCTCCTGCCATAATGAAAATGTAAACAAACTGACTCCATGACTGCATTTCAATTAGTGGTTCGTCTAAATAACTATTTCTTAAATTCTTCCATAGGGAATCTTTAAAAAATGTTTTAATTGAAATGCCTCATTAATTTGTGCTGCTGTCTAACAAAATTACATGTATAATGCTAACCGCTTTAAACCCGAATTCCACGCTTGAAACAATAGCCAATCAGCCTGAAATTAAAATCGTTAATCCCTCAAGAACATCGCTATGATCTTTCAACTAACCCATACAAAACACATTCAAAAACCAAACTATCAACATACAAAAATCACTGCTACTTTTAACGACATTCCTTGGGATTTCTCTCGTTTATAAAGCTATCATCATACATGTCATCATGGATATGTATGAGATACACGATGCCATAAAAATCCGTGCACCTCTTACGTCCTTTTTTATTTTTTCGCCTTCTCTCTTTTCATGTTAACGGATGAGTGCTTGCATGTGAAAAAGGAGGAGGAGAAGACGAGAAAAAATTGTTGAAAAAACGATAATATTTTATATATCTTTTCATCCTCTTTACAACATTCACCTATCTGCCTCCCAATCCATTGATTTTGAAGGAAATTGTCGACCCTTTTAGAAGAGGAGACAGGGTTTCCCATTTCTCAAGACATACGACCGATATCGTTTGTCATACATTCCGGCTAAGAATAAAAGGCAACCACCACACGACGGGACAAAGAAACGGACGAAAAGTAAAAAAGTCACGAGCATGCATTCGCTTCCGCTTTCTTTTTTCCTTGAAATAAGCTACTTTACTAGCTGGTGGCGGAGTGCACCGCACATACATACCAACATTACATGGGTACAACGAGCATTTATCGTCCGTGAAACCACACGAGAAAAAAAAGAACAGAGGTAATATGGGAAAGTGAAAGCGATCGCTACAACGGCACACCAATATAAACCTGTGAGCAGTATCAGTTACTGGCACCAAAGCCATTGATGCTCCCACTATTATTGCCATGTTCCAAAATGATAATACATTGTACCGCGTCACCATATAATCGAGAGCTGTTGCTGCACCAAAACCACCGCTTTAGTAGGTTGCTCAGGAGAAGAAAAAACTCAATATCAATATCGCCAATGATGAATCCATTCCAATAATAATATAATATATATTTCATAACATTTAAGAGAAACTGCTCCCTTTTTTACAATGTCGTTCCCGTGAAATTTAGTAACAGGAGGTATATGCATTATCCACAAGTAAAAGAAAATGGAGAAAGACTTCTAGGAAACTTAAATGTTTTATTTTTTGTAATGGAAAGGCAGAAGCTCTGGTAGTTCGTTCCACTACCATTACCCCCACCGCCACCACCTTGAGAAAAATTTACTACCCCAGAAGAATGCAACTTATCCGTACATTATGAGAGAAAGAAAGATAGTATTAGTATAGGAAAATTGCAAAATGGTGAAGCGTACACAAAAGAGAGAAATAAAATAATGGGGAAGTGAACAGCAAAAGGCGGGAGTGGAGTGAGAAGGTTCGTGGTGCTTTAGTTTTCGTGGTGGTGGTGGTGATGCCTTTTTTGAATTATCCAGAAAGAAAAACCTTATGATTGCAAAGGCAAAGTGGTTCACTCACTCAGAAAGTCAGAAAGAGAGAGAGAGAGAGAGAAGGAATGCGAATACGACGACTCTTTTCTCCTTCCAATGGGATGCATTTGGCAGAAAAATCTCAATTGGATTGGATGGATGGGCATTGCTGCACAAGTACACTCGCAGAAGAAGCGAGTGAGAATGAGTAGGAAAACGTGGTGAACAAGTGTACAGCGTGTGGAATGCGACTGGAAAATACATACTACGGCGCTGGTTTCTTTCTCAATTCCACTTTCTTCTTGCTGCACGTTCGGTTGTTGGTGTCGAAGCGCTTTTCACGCTACTTTAAATATTACCAATAAATTTTTCGAAGCCACTTATAAATTGCTCATCGCATTGCATTACATCAATAGAGATATTGCTATAGCATCATGTAGCACTCATCCCCGTCATCATCATCATTTCTCTTTTCTTTACCATCTGAAAATCGACACATGAACTAATGCTACTTATAAATCAAAAATCAGTAAACACTGTCAAGACAATGCTGTCTCCCTTCCTTTTTAGCTCTATTAGATGTTAACAGAGTTATTTATAATTTCCATGCAGTATATATATAGAGCTATTTGGAATTGAACAAAATGGATGCAGTATTTTTAGGTTAAAATAAAAGGAAAATATGAAAATGCTGCCATGAAAATATGAAACAATAAATTTTAATTTAAAATTGCACTTTGTATTTTATTTACAACATTATTTGCCACTTTGCAGATTTTCACTGCTACAACCTACATTATAAAGTGGTGAGTTGTGACAAAATATCATCTAATATATTATTAGATTATATATGTATATCAATTGGAAGGAATGACACGAACGAAGTTTAACAAACAAAAATGTTTAGATTTAGAGAAAGCTTTAGCGACAAATAGAATACAAAACAAATTTTAAAAGGCGAAGAACTGTTTAAAACTAGTAATTTTAGCTTTTTATCTTGTCAACACAACATTAGTGAAGAGGTATTGAGAGAAAGGAGGTTTCTACATGCTTAAAACTAACATGATTTCCTTTTTTTTCTCACACTACTAATGCATGTGATCTAGCTAAGCTGTGAGCACGCTAGAACTACTGCTGCACTAAATATTCAACGGAGCAGTCCATTATCTAAATGCAAATCATAATGATGGAGATTGCAGTCATTAACTCCAAAAGAGTCTCACTCTCTCTATTTGATGCAGTGGTGATGGTGATGACGGTGGTATTGCTGCTGAAAGACTTGGTTAAGAAGAAGAGAGGGAGAGACATAAAAGGGATAAAACAGGATGAGAATTTGTACTGCCACACTTACTACTATTACCACTATTATAACTTTTACTACCAGTTTTATTTAGTAGTAGTAGTAGTAGCGGTGGTGGTGATGATGATAGCAATGATAGGGGTAGTAGTGGTAATATGGTTTCGGTATAAAACACCATTCATCTCTCAATAACAGGCAGATGAAAACTACGACAACGCGAAGGTAAAATAAGGAACTCTGTCTACACACAACGAAGAAGACGTTATCGTTATATTCACTGTTCCAGTTGAATAGAAGGAGAAAAACGTGTGTAAAAAGCGGGTGATCTCTCCATTTTACAAATTTTTGTTTTGCATTCCGAGCAGGTTTTTACTGCTAAATTCCCTCTTGTAAAAACAAGCCACTTTACACACACTAAAGATAACTACTTCTCCTTCACAGTGGTTCTCCTTCTATTACTGGAGTAGTGCAGTAGTAGTAGTAGCAGCAGTGTGGTTGTTCCTATTACCACTACTACTATTCCATCTCCTTAAAAGGAAAATAGAGAAAAAATGCATGGAAGAAGTGGGCATTTGGAAAATGAACGCGTTAACCTCTCTCCAAGATCATTCTTTCCTTCATTGTTTTTATAGATATTTCCCCACTTTTCCCTATTCTCCTTGTCTTTCAGCAAGAATTGGGCTTCAGCAAAAACATTATACGTGGAGAAGTGCCTACGTAATGGAATACGTCGCTCGTTTCGGCCTAGCTCTAGCTTACCACACATATAAGAACAAGTAAGTAAGTTAGCAGTTTAATAGTCAGACTTCCTCCGGTAGACAGAAAAGACAGACAGACAGAAGTATAGAGGAAGGAACTTTGGTGAAGGAAACAAGTTTAAAAGCAAAGTACCGGTACAATAAAAGTAATAATAATAATAGTAATGTAACGTAATGTACTCGACTATCATGATATTTCACCATTTTCCTCGTATGAACTACTACTCATTCATGGTTACGATTTATATTACAAAAAGACACAACTACTTACCACCTCACTCATTTTTATTTATAAATGGCAAGAGAGAAAGAGAGAGAGAGAGAGAGAGAGACATAGAAGATTACTGTGTATATCTGCATAAGTAATTAAGCATTTCATTATTATCTAATTGTACAATCTGCCATTTTACATTAATTCCACTTGTAATAAAACGTACATATAGATAACGTTTTTACTGCTGTCTACTACTAGATTTAGTTTTAAAAATATTGCAGAGTAATGAAACGATGATTATTATAATGCTCATCGTATGGTTCATTTGAATGAATACGAAATGGTGGTAAATGACAATGCTCAGAGAGAGACCACGGTAATTTACATTGACACATATAAGACAATCTCTGTTACTACATATAAATAAAGTTTTTGTAGCTCCTGGAAACTGTAACTTAGGTCACTACTCCTTGTTACTCTAGTACATGTACTTTCTTCAATGTGTGACCTATGTCTACGGCTTGGAAATGTGGATAGCGCTGGTTTGCGTTGAGTCTGGACGGAATGTTAATGTCGTTTGTGGGCGACGTTGTTTTGCCGTTTAATAAGACAAGACTTTTTTCTGCAATCCCGGTTTCGTAGCCGTCGCTGTGTACATGTTTATAGATATGACAAGGATGGAAAATATAAAGCTACCGCATTGCACTTTCCATATAGTGTACTTTACAGGAACCAGTATAACTCTGGATAAATTGTAGTGGGAAAGACATGAATGGGAGAAAGAGGAAACCAGAATATGTTCAGTGAACAGTTACAGAAAATAAAACCCATCCTATGACATGTAAAACATAGCCTAGACGACATCTCAGAAAAAAATCATTTCACTTCCTTTGACAGTAATTTCATCACTCGTTATTGAGGAAGAAGGTAATCATAAGGTGGACTTTTTAGATAGAGAGAGCACTAACAGGACACTGTATCCCCACACACACATTATGCTGATATGCCTACATGCTGAAGATTAACAATGCTTTATGTCTACCACTTGAATATACACGATTTCCTAAAGCTCCATAAAATATTCCCTTTATGTTACAAAGTACGGTATAATTTGCGTTGGAAAATGCAAACCTGTATCTACATTTGTGTGAGATGACTTATTTCCAAATACATTCCATGGAAAAATATATATCTTTTGACAAAACAGAAATGGTCCGTGGCCTCCCCCATGATTTTTATATCATGATCATACCATCATATTTTAAAGAAACAAAGGTCAAACTATGCAACAGTCAGTTAATAATCCTTTTGCGTATGGGGATTTTATAGAAAAAGTGGACGGTATAAAAAAGGTGGAGTAGTAATAACAGTCATCTTTCTGTCATACGAGCCAGTACCACAAACATTTCAAAACGTTAATAATCAGTAAAGTATGAGACTAGAGAAAGGTCTTTCTGAAGTCGTTACAATTTGCTGCACAGGAAGGGAATACATGCATGCACCTATATTGTTACCCTCTCTGGTAGAATGCTACTCTATGTGACCCTCTCAGATGACCAGCACATTAGTTACATCAACACGCCACTTTTTGCCATCTTAACATCAATACATACTACATATTACTTATATTTATATCTCCACGACCACCACTAACTATAGCTCAAGTTACAGTTACAAGACCATTCTGATATTATCGCTTTTGTACAGACGAAAATGCACATAAATATACTTCGGTTTGTTCAACGCCACAGAAAATGTGTGCACACTTCTATTCCAATGCCTCCTAAAATGCACACGTACTTACACACATAAAACATCCAAGAACAGTGAAGAAATACAAAAGGGACAAAACTGTATCTAAGATTTCTTGTTCCTCCCGCACACTCTTTAAAGGTAACGTTGATCCGAAGAAAAGGCAAAGAATAAAAACCGGCTATATCGGATCATTGGACACGATATTTATGCAGTTACTTTTTTCTCCCTCTCTCCACCGACCTCTTGTTTTCCCCTAAAGAAATGAACAAGCTTTTGTGGACAAAGTAGAGACAAGGAAGAAAATATCACAACCACGGCGGCACAGGGGACTTTTCTCCTCGCTTTCTTTATGGTTAATAATACGTACATAAACTATACCTATGCATGTGCGTCCGGCCACCGCACCAAAGCCCATATCAATCCGTATGTTTTTCGATCTCAGTGTCTGGTCACCAATTTCTCATGAGAAAGGAGGAGAGAGTATACATGTACGTTGCACACTTTTAGAAATATAGCAGCATAATATCCACAATAATATTATTGTTATTGCATACACATACACATCATCATGTAAAATAACCATGCAAGCAGCAGAGTCCACTTCCTCAATGTTTATAACTAGTGAACCTTGCATCCTTTTGTAGTAAACGACTACTCTTCTCTGATTGTCATCGCAGTAAATTTTGTACATTGCGTGTGAAAACATGTGTATAAAAACACAAGTGGGAAAAATGTGATAACAACAAGACGAAGAAGAAAGCGAAGACGACGGAGGAAAGCTATGGCGAGATACAGAAAGTTTGCACATTATTAAAGCCAATGTGTATTGATGCAAGATCACCAGGAAAAAAATCTTAACGTGGAAGGAACAACCAACTTTTTTTCTACTGGCTCGTCATTCAATGAATTATGTTTGCATGTAACTCCTCCAAAATAAAAGCAGAATTGTTATTATTGTTCCATTTTTATAAAAAGCAAATTATAAAGAATGTATTTTGTTTTGCATGAGAAGGCGGAGTAAAATGAGCACAATTTGCTGCAGTTGTTGTCGTTAATGGGATTATTAAAATGCTCACGAAATGCAAATTGCGAAAAAACTCGCCAAGGTCATTGAAATCCCAAACAGAAGCTACAGCGTAAAATGTGTTTTGCCGGTATAAAAAATTAGAAGAAAGCATGTGAACTCTGTATACATAAGTTTTATTATTTTGTGAGTTGAAATAATGTATTAAATGTACGGACAAGAATATATATTTTTGAATTTATTTGTACAAAAAGCATACATGTAAATATGCATGGTAAATATGGAAAAGAGAAGAGAAGCGTGTAGTTGTGTAGCGTTCCTATTTTTTGCTTTTGCAATGAAATGATGCTGCGATGACTCCATTACTATTCCCATAACTTTCATAAAAATGCATGCATCCCATTACTAAAGTGGAATAAAATAAAATAATATGCGGAAGGGGTTGGGCGGTCATAATGTTCGAATATGATTATATCTGTAGGAAAAAGCAAGAAACATCACCACCACCAAGGAAATCCATGATACAAAAACACACAAATTCACTCACGAGATAGCATGAAAGAAAGAAGGATTCTCTAGATTTTCTACTTCTAATACTACTGATGACGGTGGTGGTAGAACACTAAATATGTATGTATGTATATTATGGATCTCCTTTTAAAAAATAACGGCACGAAATAGCTTCATTTTCAGTTCTCTATATGTCTCTTTAACTCAACGCAATTTGCCATTTTATTTACAACGTATGCATACACTTACGAAATGAGAAAAAAAGAAAATCACTCTGCTCTGGAAAGAAAGGCACATGGACAGCAAAGGGAAGAATAGAAAAGTATAAAAAGAAATAAACAAATAAAGTTTATGTATGAATTTCTGAGAGAGAGAGAGTTTACCCTGTTGATGGTAAACAAGTTGTGTGATATGTATTTAAGCACAGTGTTCATGTAAGCAAACATGTTTGTCTGGTAGTGGTACACAAGTGAAAAGGAGAAAAAAAAACAGAGGAGGCAGAAGACTTGATCCATAAATGGTAAGTTTAGTAGGGAAATACGAAAAAAAGAGACGGTTTCTCTCTGAGCGTCTTGTTTTCCATGTTGTTGTGTGGCAACTACACCAAGTCGACAAGTGAGAGAATGAGAGAAGTTTCATTGATGTTAGTTTATTTCAGTAGGAGACCCATTACAATATGTATTATTGTGTTGAAGAAGAAGAAGTAGGGAAAGGAGGGAAAAATAAGGCAGAAAAAATAGTTTGTGAAAGCTTACAAGCAAGTAAAAGCGATTTGCTACTTTTGGAAATCTACTGTGCTAAGTAAGTAAAGTCGGAAGGAGAAGATGAAAACGACCCTGGGAAAGAGGACGACAATCGTCGTAAACTAAATGTTTTTATTTCTGAGGATGAAGAAGAGGAAGAGAAAGGAGGAATGTCGGGAGAAATGAGCATTGATTGTGCATGTGCATTTAAACCACCGTCACCATTTCCACCATCACCCCGACACATTTTAAAGCTAAAGTACCGTAAAGTATACAAAATGCTCCCTTTTTCCTTGATTTCCTTGCAGAATAACTGCTCTATTTTGATGTTCAGAACATTTAAGAAGAAGAAAAAAACTAGATTCATGTCAGGGAAGGTCTCCTCACACGAACACATTCAATCTTTTCTCTTACATTTTTATTCAGTTTCTCTCTCTCGTCTCCTTGTACTTTACAACAATCTCGGAAATGACTTCTACTGGTGTCATATAATATGTACACGAAAATCCATTTTTACCCAGGAATAAGCAGTAGTGGTGGAAATGGTAGGGCATTTGGTTTTAAAAATTGGAAAAATACATGGACCATGTTTGGTATGTGGGGAAGAACTAAACTTATACGAGATTTTCTTCTTCTATTTTTGTTTTATTCTTTTAGTTGGAAAAAATTATACCGGGAGTATAGGATGAACGAGAGAGCAAAAGTATAAATCGTTGTTTTTTACACGAAGCAGCAGCAACAACATTCTCATTTCATCTAAGGATCTGATCTAAATGTTCCGAGACAGTTTACTCAGGCACAAAAAAGAAGACTTTTTAAGCTCAGGAAAGCAGAAAAAAGTTAGTGGAAAGCAGAAAAGTGAGAATGAAGCTTGAAGTTGTCCCAACAAGTAAAGAGTAAGAAGAAGGAAAGGAGACGGAGAGATTTTTGGAAGTCATGCTAGCAGTTCATATTACTGAGAAGATATGTACATTTATATTGTGCATGAATGAATGAGTGGTTTTGTGTATATGGCCATGAAACTACAACAACTAGTAGTGCTCTTGTTCTCCTGATTTTCTGCTGTTTTAGGAGAACATGCAATGAAACGGGGGAAAGTAAATAAGTTGTATGAAGAAGGACAAGAACATAATGCTAAAGTCAAGAGAGACAGAGATGAAAAAAATGTGCGAGTAAAGAAGAAGGAATGAGGACAAATGACACAAGACAGAAGAAAAGCAAGTCTTAACTGACAACAAAGAATGTACGGAATAAAGTTTGCAGTAAGAGCACACATATCAGAACAAAAACACAAAACAAGAGCAACTGACCATTTCTGCTAATTTTCACTAATTCCTACTTTTCCATGCACTGTAATTTATTATTCTTAAATTTCTATTTTGCTGAAAGTTTTTTCCGTGCTCTTCCACTGTCGCCATCGTCTCGCAAAATTGTACTCATTTCTCAATTCAGCCACCATCTTAATTTACGAAAATACGCTAATATGTAGGAAAGCACAAAACTATGACTTTCATTCCAGCTTGTAAGGAGAACTCAAGACGACAAAGTTGTTTTGCTGTTTGTTTATTTGTTTAATGTAATATTTCAAAGAGCACGGAAAAGTTTGAGAGAAAACAAAGATAAATGTCATAAGCAAGTGTGAACTTTCACTTTTTATGTGACAACATAAAATACACATTTCGTCGCTATTGTCACACATACATATAACACATACAGGAGAATGTAATGCTGGTGAAAGTAAAGTCGTGTATTCCGGCGAAAAATTAAGGGGCAAATTCATAGGATAATATTCTACTGACTCAGAGAAGAAAAGATAAGATAAGATGAAAATTGGAGTCATTTTTGGATTCCGTAAAGGAGCTAGTGTCGACAGATAATGCTAACGGAGACAACTATGTACCTTCATTTCATACACAACAACATTCGATGATTAAAACATATTGCTACTAAACAAATAAAATCCGAGTCCACTAATGTAAAACAAAGTTGTCTGCAAGTACGGTTAAATTATAAATACATACAGCATCAGAGTAATTAATGGTATTTTTAAAGCAACTAGAGTGTACGTTTAAACCACTTTAGTATTGCCGTGGTGACCAGACAAGTATATCGGCGTGTACTTTGTGTAGCAAACAAAGAGCAGGGATCGACGCCAGTGTGGTGGAAATAAGTTGTGCGACATTACCATTGCCATCATCATCCCCCGGTCGTCGTCTCCATCACAACTAATAAAGCTTTAGACAAGAACTGTGATGAAATGAAGCAATGAAAGGAAATGAGTTTAATAACAATTAACAACATATCCCTCTGATTGCAAGAGTGGGTAAGGAAAACACACACGCCCATACGTAGAGACAGAGAGGGAATGAAGTGGAATTTGAGAGAAAGAAGCTTCAATGAATTTCTTCTTGGCTCTACTGTAGCTTAACTAATTTAATGCGTCTTAAAACAAAAGAATTAGTAGCACACTACATCTTCTTCTATCGTGTTCATTTACATAGAAAGCATTTCTTCTTCTTAAAGTTAGCTCGAAAGATGAAGAGAGCTTTTACGGGTAATATTGCTAATTTGCCTCTCTGGAAGGAAATTCGGTTGTTAAGCAAATAAAAACAAAATGTGCTAACTAAAAAGAGGTAATGTACAAGCAGATAAACAGTTTTGGAGGCATACCTCTTATAACATGCATACACACCTACTCAATTGCATGTTACCACTACTACTATACTTGCTACGACTGCCGTTATGAATGTAGCCCAAAACGGATGCAAGGCATTGACTATTTTATATGGAGAGGAAATCACCATGGTGCAATAATAACCATTCAAATAGATGGCTCCTATCCTGCTTGACAGATGCAAGGGAAAAAACAAGGGAGTAGTAGTGTCAACAACACCAACCATTCACACTACTGAAGTATATAATATACGGAAGAATGACTTCACGGTAAAAATAAAACTGAGCGTATTAATTATTTAAATATTCTATTTTAGCTGTTCTAAGAAAACTCCGATGTGATCATGAAACCCTCTCTCTTTCTTTATTCAAACTGACGCCTTTTGAGAAACGCAAACTGCAACATCAAGAGAGAGGATTGGTGACAGGGCACCATACTGTCACTAGACCACAGTATAAAAAACTGTAGCAGTTTTAGGAACAATGTTATCACATCATCATTACCACCGACACGGACGAGATGGAAGTAAATAAGTAGTCAAGTATTTTTTGAAAGAATAGAATGAACGTATGTAGTAGTGTGGAAGGCTGACGGCGGTGGTCATGATGAAAATGGTGATGGGAATAATTAACACATCTTTTATAGCATCATCAACACTACATCTGTTATACCATGTATGTAAGTGTGCATTCCCTTCTTCTGTTTTCCCTATTTCAGCTTTCGTCGTTGTTTTGAACCAAGCGAGAAAATTATTTCATTAATGAGTTTGCGAACTGCTGAATACAAAGTACTATTCTCTCTGCACGATTCCTATCTATTTCAGCTAGCATTTCGTGTTAAGGACAAACTGTGTAGCATGTACGTACCGCGTTCTGTACAGGTTGAGAAATATACGCAAATATAAAAATGGAAAATGCGTTCAATAGTGATGATTATAGTAGAGGTTAGACGCAACAATATGTGACCAAAGAATTTGAAGCCCATTTAAATTTCGTTGATCCTATTCAAATTAGCGCATTTCAACACAATGAATTCTTGTTAAACTTACCAATATAAATAAAAATGACTATTTAACGATATAAGACTCGATGAACGGTGATAATAGATACAGAGATGCTACATCACATTACATTATTTGTGAACCATATAGTAGTCGCAGAAATTTAAATATTTATCCAGTTGTCTACGTAGGAGTAAACTGGGTATGCCCAGCCGATAAATTTTTCAAATGAACATAATGAAATATGTAGAATCAGCCGAAACCCAATCCAGTATAATATGCGCATTCAGGATTTACGTAATATTGGCGTGATTGCTTCGAAATGTTTTCCATGGTTGTATTAACTAGCTTTTCAAAATACATAGCCATAAATTGTCGGAAGGTATGTTTGTATTATGGACAGAGCAAGGGAACACGAACAAATCATGTATTTTCGGTGGAACATAACGGAGAGAATTTAAAACAGAAAGTGGGCAGGTCCAGAAGCTGACAGGGTACAAAATCATATATTTTCCAGGAATATCCTCGGCCTACCTAACGCCGGGAATATTTGCCAAACTAATATAAAAAATGTGATAAATATAACATATGCTTGCATTTATAGATTATGTATCCGCTTTTGCTACAGTAATCATCGAAAACACATTTTATCTTTCATTTTATGAAATTTTAGCTTTCATAAGCATATTTTTAGCTCTAATCGAAACCCATCCTATGCCATGCTGGGGGCATGTGGGCAAGCAGAGAAATCCTGCCCATTATAATGTAATAAAATGCTAACGAGTTTTTCACTGGCCTGTTTACTAGCGGTAGCAGCCTTTTCATATATGTATAATTGGTATATAAGTTTACTTTTAAAACAAAAACTTTTTTCCTTAACTGAAACCATTTTTTGTGCAAATGCAAGAAAATCGAAACCATTAACCGGTCCAGATTATATGAATAATCCTAAGTAGGCAGACAATATAAAATCCAACATTTCTGCTCTATCGCAAAATGTACACACGAAAAACTAGTATGCTTGTCTTACGATGCGTTGTACAGCTTCCATAGACACTTGATTCTTCCATTTTATTTGGGAAAGAATAATAGTAAAGTATGCTCATTCACATGAATACTTGTCCTGACCAAAAACTAATATAATAATAAAGCTGACACAGTGTTGATGTTAATATTTGCCTCATAAAGGATGGATGCAGAGAAAACATGTCTAGGTTGTGTCATCATCACGACCATAAAGTCAAGGATGAAGAGCGAAATAAATGAAAGTGTTGAAAAGAAAAATACAAAGAGGCATAGGTAATATAAACTTTTCCAGTCGACCAAAGCTATGTAGCACTTCCCGAAATAGTGTTGGGCAACGATAGCGTACGCTCGTCGTCAGTAACATTAAATAAGATGTATATTTTGATACTCAAAAAGTGTTATAGTGAAATTGACACTGAATAAAAAAGCTGTGGAAAATAGAAGCCTTTTTAATATTATGAAAGGAGAATCAAATAAACAGAAACATGAATGTAGGTCTTTTCATTTCCACAAAAAGTGGATTATGTACAGAATGCCCAGCTCCCTGGAAAGTAATTTAGTTCATATAGTATGCAGGGTGACGAGACGAGTGAATGATCCAACAACTTCCAAGGCAGCAGATGCCACTTATCCCAGATAGATATCAAATGCAAAATGCAATAATAGCGATATCAAAAGTTTTCACCGCAAAGAAATTGAGAAAAAGATATATCGGGTATGTCTCCACGAAAAGGAGGATGAATACGAGCAATATTTATAGACGACAGCACATGGGTCTCTAGGTCCATTCCTTATTTCTCGTAACGCAATCAACTAAGCCCGCCGAAATGTACCTACTTGCATGCACTTTACGGAAAAAATATGTGCGAACATGTTATTCCAGAATCCTTTTGATATTCATGGTGCCATTGAATCACACACGACTCAGGATGCATGCATAAAATAATATTGTATATTACAATATTACTCCACATATAAAAATAAGTATGCGTACATATGTCCTTCTCCTGCTCTGTAAAAATTCAAGTAATATCAACAACGAAACCCAGGATGAAGCAATGCAGGAGAGGAGTTATAGTAGTTCATGAACATTGCACCGAGGATGAGCACTCATACTCATGAAAATATCCGGAAAATCCTACATAGATAATAATAATATTACAATACATACAATTCCTACAAGATTCGTAAATTTGCTGTTTGCATCAACCTTTTTGCCGCGGGATGAAAACTAGAGAAAATGTACTGCTGGTTGGTGATGTTCAACGAGGAATATGAACGAAACAAGGTTTCCAGTTATAGCATCCCCTTTCTATAATAAAAACATGAGGACACTAGTATATCACCAGTAGTAACACTGTCACTACCACTGCTACCGCAACCACCACCAGCAGCAGCATCAATATCATCAGTTCACTGTTAGGTTGTGTGTATAGGAGACGATGAGGAGAGCATGAGAGGAGCAGCGGCGATGATATCAGTGGAAATTATGCAATGGTTTGGATTATGAGATGAACCGGACGTGCTGTGTGAGCAAGGGGCATCTCCATTCAGAAATAACAACTTTATGCATAATATGAAGATACAATAAAATTCTGAATTTACGACTTATACATTCTTTCACTGCCACCAACGCCATCCCCATCATCATGCTTGTCGTCAGTAGCAGAAGCAGCATCACAGGCACACAATTTTATTCGGATTGTTGGTTGTCGGCACTGCAACTTTTTTAACTTGCCACTGATGGAGACAACCAGCAAGTTCAACGAAAGTAAAGAATGGCGATACTAGCGTGATTTCATTCTTTCCTGCTTGCTCAAACCCCGTTGACAGAGTGAAATGAACAATAAATATGCAAACTGTGCTGTTAATATGAATGGAGAGGGACACTCACTGTGTATGCAATGATAATAATGTCATTGTTTAAAATGACGATTTGTTTTTTTGTTCATCTCGGCATTTTTTATTTATTGCCCATAGTAGCTAACCTAATTTTGCAGTTTATCAAATTATTTTGACATTGCGGAACTGATTTTAGGCAGCAAGGGAAAACTGAAAATAAAACATTTTCAATTGTATTCTGTCATGAAATCATGGACTTTCCTGGATTCTACAAAGCGGTGACTTTAGTAACTTTCTTTGATTTCATCTATTTCGTTTTTTCGGTGTGCATTTTATTTTATTTATCCCGATAGATGATAGTTTAATAAAATACATCCGTTTACTTGTGTCTGTCTCATAAATCCCCTTAAATCTGCATACAATTTCAGCTTTCTGGTTGCTATATTTCTTATTGAAAAATAAGATGAGACTTTTGTCGCTGAAGAGACTGGAATTTTTACTACTATCGTTACGGTTCCGTTACCCCAGGAAATGCTGAAGCTGATCTATTGTGAACTTGCGATTTTGTTGAAACGCAGCAGGGATAATGATAAGAAAGAGAACTAGAAGAACTCAGGAAAGATAATAAGAACCTCTGATTTCCTTGTTGTCAGATGTATTTTGCGTAAGATAAAATACGTTATTTTAAAGTCAACGAAAGTGATCAAGGAGCTGCGTAGGAAAGGGGAAAAAGCCACACTTGGATTTGTAATAGATGATGACATAAAGCAAAATCAGAATGGAATTGTCTTGTTTTCCCTTGCATTACTCTGTATCCAATAAAAACAACAAGCAACTATTTTCGAAAACAAACAATGAGAAGATCACAAAAATCTCGTGTATTCCCTAGATTTAGCAAGCGTGGCAGCATACACGCTTTAATGAATGGCTCAGGAGTGGGGAGAAAGAATTGGTGTAAAGATATATTTATTTTTATAAATAGTTTTAAAGAAAGAGGAAAGAGACAAAAGGAGTGAGTGAATGAATGATCCAATGATTTGCTCTCATGATTAGAAAGGCATTTTATCTGTATACAATTTGTCTATATGTATATTTGAAAGGGTATAGTGTCTACCTACTATAAGGCTGGAGGGAATGAGACAGAGAGAGAATGTAAAAAGACGTGATCAGAAAGGGTGGAGTAATCTCTCAAGATCTGATGACATAAATTTCCGGGTCTTAGTTTCTGGCTGCACATGACGACATTGGAGCACTTTTCCATGCAAATTCTACACACACTCATTTGCATAGGCTACTGACTACATAAACCACTCGACGTCTTCTTTTCTTTCCTTCTTTCTCTGCTCCTGCCTATTATTTTCCATCTTCTTTGCATTCTTCTCCGTTTTTGTGTGGTCTACGGTAGCAAACCTCAACAGACAACGAAGCAGCTCTTTCTTTCTTTTCATTTTACTCTTTTCTTTTTCCTGGAAAAGGGAAAACTCCCTTTTCCAGTTGCAGATTTCTTTGAGTAAGTTCACTTCATATAAAGGGAATGATGATGATGCTGATTTACTGATATACCAGCAATTTCAGCATTATACATCCTATGAGTATATCTATATTCTACCCATTTTCATGAAAACCAAGAACCGAACATCTTTTTTGTGGAGGAAAATGACTTTTCCTTTGCTCCTCTCTTTCTGCACGAGAACGTTTTCCCAAACCATCATGAATTGCGTTCTCCCAAGAAAGGCCTCGCACTGCTTCAATATAGCATTGTCAGTGAGCTTCACACAGCATAGTGTATAAAATCTTTTACAAGGCTATGTCCTGTCACCCAGTCTGGGTGTCTTTGTTAGTTTGCTTTATATAAAAAAAGAGAAAGTAAAAGTGTCACCATTTTATTTTCCAGGAGTATCAATGCACATATCAGCCTCCGCAATATCGCAATCGTATCGTGGTAACAATTGCATCACTTAATCTTACTCATTTTAATTCATTTTCGTAGTCAATTAGCTGAAGCAAACGGTGCTGAGAAAACAGAATTCTTTTTGTGTATGTTTTAGACCATTGAAGTTGTAAGATTATGTGGTAAATGCCTAAGGGATTAACAATGATTATGTAACTGACACATCTATTATTTATTTTGATTCCGCATTTTCTCTGGAAATCATACAAGCCCGAGAATTATAAGAGTAAATAAAGTTATTTATAACGTGTAAACCATTACATTATCTTGTTGAGTTGCAAACTTCCATCTTGTGTCTATGCAAGATCCTAGCCGCCGTCATAAAACAATCTCCACTATTAATTGTTAATACCCTTTCTATGTATGTTATTTGTTGAATTCCTAGACGAATTATTTCTTTGAATTTTTTGCCTCAATGAGTAATTTTGTTAATATTATGGGTATGTACTTTCAATTACATCCGGAAAATGAAACTGTGTTTCGAATAAATGTGGATATGTAAAACAATGTTTCCCTCCAAAATCTGCTCTATACTCCCGACGTTTATTAACTTGAGCATTGCCTGTCGCCAACAATTTTGTAATAATCCATTGCACTACATTGGACATAATTGCATTTTTATTTAAATTACTGCATTTCTATTTTATATTTCATCGTCATTCTTAGCAATACCCATTTATATACAATATAAACTACATGCATACACATTCGAAAAGATTTTTGTAATCAATACAGGAGTACAAAAGAAATGGGTTTCATTCTGGATTAAATTTCCCTTACGCTTGAGATCTAGTGGATCCAGTAACAAGTTCTTGAAAAGCAGAAAATGTAAAATAGTGTGTAAAACAGAAAGGTCAATTATGTATTCATTTATCTGATCTGCAGAAGTACAAGATATACTAGTATGTATGTAAAATATCACGTATTAAAACCGTTTTAAATTTAAACTGACCAAAATACACAACAATGCGGCACGCTAAAGCCTGCTGCTACTTTCCCTTCATCGCATCGTGGAAAAAGAGAGGAAATAAAATTTGCTGTGACAAAAAAGGGATGAAAAGAGCAAGATGAAGCCCATAAATAAGGCAGAAAAACGGCTTAAACTTTCGTGAGCCATCTTACAACTACAACTCTGCTCTTTCCTTCTCTACAACCACACAACTAACAGAACCAGAGAGAAACAACTAGCAAAACAACCAAGTTATCCGTCGTCCCATGTTTCGTACTTTATTTAACACTTGTTTTACCCGAAATGCCCTCCTTTCGGGGGTATTTATATACAACTTTGCTGAATTGAACAACAAGTAAACCAACAAAAGCATTACATAAAACGCATGTTATATATTATCGTGTAGACTGTATACGTGCATTTATTTGGTAAGAGACAAGTATTTCACAGTCAAGTGGTCATAGAAAAATATAAAAAACAAAAAGGGGGAAGAGTGAGAGATAGAAAACAGAAAGGGAAGAAAGGGGAATCAGGGCAAGAAACTTAAGATGGACGGACAGCCTTGATCTATGCATGCTCCTTTTAGCATTTCTTCCTAACAAAAAATGTACATACTAGGCACTGCTGCACAGTGGACAGCACATAGAGAAATGAATGAAGTTCACACAAATGCGTAAAAAGCTGTTGTTCTTGTTGGGAAAATGTATATTCTTCCTTTTCTTTTAAATGAAAGGCCATATCTTGTCTGTCTCAAAGATGAGGCTCCAGTCAAGAGGAAATGGACATGGAAAAAATAGTGAGCAAACACAACACATTCATTCGTATAAATACATATGTACGTAATAATAACAAATAATAATAATAATACGAGGAGAGAAAGAAGCGTGTAGTCAAACATAAATACATGATATGCATTTTATTATGTGTACCATAAACAGAAAAGTACAACAAGAGCATGTGGAAATGTACGACGACGGAGAAAGACGACACTGACAGGAATATCTTTCGATATGACTATTTGAAGGAGAGCGTGCTGTGTAGTGCAGTTATGTTATAAGTTATATGGCAAACAAGAGAGTGAAAAGGGAGTGAGAGGCGATAAAAACTGGGCCCATGACTTTTCTCGTCCATCCGTTTCGACTTTTATTTTGATTCCTATTTTCCCCTTTCTGAAACTCTCACCGTCACCATCAGAAAAGACACATAAAATCATATCATCATCGCATATTACACACACTTCACACTTTTCTCTACATGCTACAATGACTGTCCGTCTGTCTGCCACCAAGAAAGTAAAAGATTGTACCGATTGCATTATATTTTTGCGCTCAAGCATACATATGCCATTCAAAAGGAACGTGTGGTAGAATTTTAAAAAGACGCTGGGAGAAAGGTAAAGGAATGAAGTGGGACTATACTGGTGTGACAAGTCAACAAATGTGCGGTGCATGTACGTGGAAGGACACTACGTGCATCCAATTCAAGAATTATTTTTTGGAACATTATAGTAATACTTGCAACTACCTATTCGAATATACTAGTTTCTGCAGTTTTTGTGACTGGTCATTTCCAAGGCACGCATAAGTTTACGACAAGTTGTTGACACCAATCATGTTTTTAAAAATCTCATAAATATTCAACGTAATTACAACTAGTCAGACTTGGATTCCAAAACCAAATGGTGAATATTTATTTACAGTTTATTTTTATTATTGCTCATGAACAGTACTTATCAAAATATATTACCAGAAATGTAAAAACCAAGCAAAAGAGTTCAATTACTGAAATACATTGAACGCCACCATTAAATGAATAGGTATATAATATGTAATATGTATATTTCACGGATTATGGATAAATAGACGCACATCATTATTACAGGCTCTCTGGTCTAGTTCTGGTTGTTCTAGTGAAAGGAACATGTTCGAAGTTTGATGCCGATTTCTGGTAGCTGATTCTTCAATTTCTCATCCCATACTCTCCCTCTCAGTTTCTCTCTCTTCTGTTACTGCCGCTGGCTGGTTAGGCTGGCCCACATGTGGGACAATAATAACACACGTTGTTTGCCACAGTGAAAAACCCCAAAAAACGGCAAGAGAATGAGAGAGGGAGAGAAAAGAGCTAGAGGAGCAGAAAGAGAAACCACACGAGATAGAATGTAGTGGGTGGTAAGTTGAAGAGATTTACGGAGCTATAGATCAGCTATAATGTCAGTGCGGGTTGCTGAGCTTTGAGTCTCCTTTCCACATCTTTTTTATACCATTCGTACGTAACTAGAATGTACTTCCATAAATACAATATCATTCTGCGATGGCCATGGTCACTATGACTATGAGCTTAAATTCTAAAAGTAATATCTATCCGAGTAATATGCAATGTACATAATTTTGTACCCCACCAACCAAAAAACCTCTGTTTCTACGACCACCACACCACAATGCTACTATAGTGATCATCGCAGTGTTTTACTTATTCACATGAAAATCAAAAAGCATCTCCCTTGCTTTCTATAATAGTTTACCACTATTATTTCCACATGTCCGGCAAAACCAGAGAGAATCTTGGAGAATACTGAATGCACTTTTCCTATAGTCGTGCGTTACCGAGTATAGTGTGTACCAGTAAAAAATAATGTGATCTCTCGTGGTCATGGCTATACAATCATACAATCAATATATGTATATCTACTATAAGTACTTATATCGATACAGATATTATGTAACTTAAATTCCAGCTGCACTATAAACTTTGGTCTCATACCACCACATCACCTACCATCACCACAGCCACTGCTACGATTCCCAACAAAAAAGCCATGCGACTCTCTCTCACAGATCGGTTGCAAGAGTAACAAAAGTCTGTTGAGTAGCCACTGGCAATTCAATGGACTGATACTGAAGAACTATTATCTATCGACACATCCACCCAATTCACCAAGTCCCATTATTATTATCTTCACCCCTACAAATAGCCGTGAAAGAGGCCATCAAGTCAGACGAGTGAAGGTATAAATGCCACTATTTTAAATCGCGCAACATATATATTGCCCACTCGGTTAATTATCGCCATTTCAGCAGTTGCCTCAACTCTACCGTCATCACCATCTTCATCGACAACATTGCATCACCATACAACCACCAACTCGTTCTCCCTCCTCTCCTGGTTTTTTCTTTCTTTATCTTTCCCTCTTCCTTTCTCTACAATCGCACCGTCCTCACACTATAACTGTGTTTTTATCTTCCACATAAAAATTACATCCTAAAATCAGAAAACTTGGTATAATTTGTTAAAATATAAAACACAGGTTGTATTTATACAATGTTTGGTAGGGTGTTGAACCAAAAATAGACATGAACGACTTTTTTCAGAACCTATCCTTTAGCGACATGTCTTCAATCTCGTCATTTATCCATCAGGATTTCAATCTCATCCAAAATGGCCATTACAGAGAAAATGAATGAGTGATTTTTCATTCGCTATTTACTGCACATTTTGGATTATCATCACTTACAGCAGAAACTATGGGAAAAACAGAAGAGTGGAAAAGCAATAACCAAAAAAGATAAGATTGGATGGCTAGGTTTTCTATTGATGAGACCTTGGTGGACATTGTGTCTGTGGTGCTATAAGGATTTGCTTACGACAACATAACCTACGACATAATAGAGCAACCAAGCCCCTGTCCTTTGAGATGACCATAACGATAGTGGCACCTGCTCAACTTTCTCTGGAGAAAGAGTAGGAAACTGCTCATAATATTTCCACTCATTCAATCTGATGCGTTTCCTCACACTCCTTTTGCCACATACTTATCTTTGTATCAAGAGGTTTTTGGAAAACAAAAGGTGTTTTCTCTTACAAAGCGAGACATCAACACGGCATCCGGAAAGACGACAAAAAAGAAAGTGGACATGGCAAGAGAATGACCAGCTTACATGCCTTATCCCTTCATAATAAATAAAAGAATTCCTGTCAAGTCAGCAGTTTTTGTTGATCGCGGCGAAAACATACTGCATAGATTTCACTCAATATTTATTGGCTTTGTTACTAATCACTTGCACGTTTCTAGCGGAATTCAAGTCCCATATTGGTTACAAAAATCAGTACTATATTTCTAGTCCCTATTTTAGATTGCAGAGTCGTACTCAACAGGATGGTAGGCAATTCTTGTGTAACATCAGTAGAAAGCAAAACAAAACTGGCAGTGTCAAAATTACAACAAATTGTTAATTTTACTCTTATTGTACCTGAAAATTCACTGGATGCCACACCACCACTTGCTAGAATATGCGCCTTATTAGATGTTTGCATATCTCCGTATTTCTCCTCACATGCATTGATTTCATTTAAAACCTTTGTCCAAGATCCGCCGCATGATAATTGCATGTTGTTACTGCCTAATAAAGAAAGGTATACTAAAATAAGTCGCTTGTGTATAGTTTACTTTTCTGATTGGTTTACTAACTAAAGTTACAGCATACATATTAATTCATCATACTAAATCAAGTTTTCTCTACACGTCAGGGTTATGTACTGCGTTACAGACGTATTTTATTGCTTTATTTATTCCCTCACATTTGTTCCCTTTCATAGTTAGCAGTGACTTTTCCTGTGAATGTTACAAATTTCTAATCTGATTATATACTTGTTTTGAAATTGAGAGAGCGAGCATTTAACTTTTTACCGATGACGTCTTCTGTTTTCTTATTAATTTTATTAATTTCTCTCATACACTACTAATTTCTTTGGAATTTGGATATGCTACTAAAAAGCTGAGGAAAAATAAATGAGTTTTCCGAAATGGTACAATAATTTGATTGATACGTTGTATTGTTTTGGAACAGCTCAACTGGCAAGGAAGTTACCACCTACCACCACATCCTCTTCATCTCTCTTTCTTTCTTGCGCCCTAACTTGAATCCTCCTCAACCTAGATAACTTTTTACTCTTTCATTTTTGAGACAATGCTCCGCTAAGAAAATTTCTTATTGGCAATCCGACAATTACACTTAAGATAATACATTAATACTACAAATGAATAAGTGAGATAAATGCACAAGTTAAAAGGATAGAATTTTCCCAAAAAATATTTATACACGAAATCTTAAAATTATCCAAGACACACTCACATCCACTTCCAAAAAGAAAGTATAAAATCACTTGAGAAACCTTACCCTTAAATCCCCGCTCCTCGTCCTTTTCATTATTATTGTCGCACATCCCGCTGATAATTTCTGGAAAGTTTCAACAAGAGAAGAAGATGTTAAAAGAATAAATCACAACAAAAAAGGATCTCTCTCCATTCTCTCAAAGAAAGAAGAAGAAGAAGGTACAACATTAATTTTAAAAAGTGACAATTTAATGTTGAGCCCATATCCCTGTCAATGGCAAATGAAATATTTATGTCAGTTTCCGACAGTTAACAGCTTTTTATCTAAAAGTCATATAATAATAATAATAGTTTTTCAGTCACGCATCAACCATGCTCTTCTTTCATTTATTTCACCACCACCAAAGATATCTCAACTTTCTCTCTCTCACTTTGCCATATAACCTCCATGCATCTAACGATAAGCATGACTCTACAGTACATCTCCAGCCACTTTTTACACTATAAATTACACCCCAAAAACTATTGTGTAAGTTCACTCAAGGAAGTAGGCAACAATGGTTTAAAACCAGATGAAACTCATTAATCTATAAAAACTCCTCTTTATAGTCGTTCGCTATACCATCATCATAAGACCATAATAAATAAATAGACGGACTGACAGGGAGACGGGCGGATATACACCCTGGAAAGGAAAACAGAACAGAGAGGAGAAGAAAACGGTGCAACTTTTTAAAAAACAATAAAAATAAAAAGGAGTGAAGCCACTTGAAAGGAATACATTACACCACCGTGAATCCTTGATGATGATGATGGAGGCACGAACTTGATTTTTTAATATATATTTTTACTCCTCCAGCTTCACACGTTCGATCTGAATGGTGTGTTTATTTGCAAAGTGGTTTTATATATCCGTATTTTCTAAGTTGTCTAGTTAGTATTTCTACTATTCTACCCTTTCAACCAATTTGTATGAGGTTTTATAGAAAAATGTGGATATTATTGTGGGCGCAGCATGCTCAGCCAGCTTTCCTTCCGCGGGCCCATCTATTTACGGTAATCATTAGTGGCTCAGCATGTTGTCCATGAATGAAACGTGGTGAAAGTGAGTGAAAGGTTAAAGCAGAACAGAAAAAAGACAAACACCGTGGTTTTCCTTGATATTCTTTTATTTTTTTGTCTTTTTTCCACAAATTCTATTCTTTTTCTCTCCTACCCTGAATATCTACCTAAAAAATATAACGGAATGCTTTTCCATAAAAAATGCATTTCATTTTTGTGTATTCTTCTTTGCCGTACAGTTGTCTTGTCGTGTGCTGCTGCTACTACACCAATCCTAGCTTGTTCCGGTTGCAAAGAGAAGGAAAAAGATGGACAGAAAGGAATCCAACTCATCCAAAAAGAGACATGTAGCAAGGCAGTATTTTTTTCAGATAGACAACTAAACAAGACATTTGTCGAAAGCATGCTGAAAGAAAGACGGGAAAAAACTATCTCAGGAATAATGCTGAAAAAGCGATATCTTTTGTGAAAGTCTGCTTGAATAAATAGAAAAAAAATCAAGAACCAAAAAAGTTGCTGTTGTTGTGCTCGGCTTCTTTCTTTCAAGTGGTGCATGTGGCTACTCTGAATGAAAACTGTGTAATATAATAATATCATACAATAACAATACATCAGGGTCACATATATAACTATATACTTTTATAGCATACTTGTAAGTAAATATAATACATCCAACTGGCGGCATACAAGAATTCATGTGAATGGAGAAAGCGAGCAAGGTAAACAATAAAAGGAATGGAGTCTTCTTTGGGCAGAAGGAATAGAAAAAATGTTACACTTCAGTATTGCCATTCCTTCTCTTTGCAGTTATTTAGCTATTATAGTTATGCATGTTTTGTTTGTGCGATAGTGGATGCACTCAATACTACAACTCTGGTAATAAGGAAACATGGAATACTGACAACATTGGTCAAGCTTCCTGTATTTGTGTATGCTACCTCGAAAGATAAAAATACACGCTGTAGACACGCAAAGGGATCGCCTATCCATGAGAAAAGCTAAAAGTTGAGGAAAAAGAGGAACAAAGAGATTTATTCCTATCCATTTCTATTACTCATTGCGAAAGTCACGAAAACGCCAAATGCCAGTCTTACATGTCCAAACCAATTTTATTTATTTCCACCATTATAGTAAATTTGTGTGTCAGATTTTTTTAAGATCCCAGAATCAGTTGCACATATCATTCAACCAACAAACAATGTACAAGCATTTTGCAAAAAAACGCTTAGCTTATGAATTCATCTGAAATTTTGTGTAAAAATTGGAATTCGGAGAATACCTTAACAATATATTATTGTAAAATGTTATATATGGAGGCTTACCATGGCTATTGATGAAGTTGGCCAAATAAAGATCCAGTTCACGGACGGATACGTTAATGTGGTACGGGTTAACACAAAGGCCGGGATGGAGACATTCGTGAGACTTTTCCAGTCTCTCTCCATCCGTGCTTTCTAAAGGTATTGCTTTGAACAGAATCACCATCACAAGGTCCAGCCGCCACACCTATTTAAGCAGAAATGGAACAACCGATTGGTATTTGTAAATGCTTTAGAATAAAATTCCTAATAGTACAGCTTCCTATTCTATAATAGTCAGACGATTTATGTGGTGCCTAATAAGAAAGTCGAATAAATAAATAAGAATTTCTACACTCCCCTGCACTTGAGAGTCTCTTGGTCTTTTCCCCCTTGCAAGGCAATCAAAATTGTTGCCCAATAAAAAGAATAATGAGAACTCACATGTATCTTTTTTACAATCACACATTTCATAATAACAATAAATGTTTAAACCATAAAAACGACATGGAAAATGCTTGCAATGCGTTAAAGTCATCATCATAACATAACATTTAGTTTTTGGGTACTATTAGCTATTTTTTAGCAGAGAAACTTGGAATCGAAGGAGAATTTTTTTTGAGATACTACGCGGTAATTTTATTTTAACGGAAAACTATTTTTATTTCGCTCTATCCTTGGTTATCTCTGGCATATATATTTTCTGTGTGTATAGAATATTATGTTAAATGATCTATTCGTTTCTCTTTCGATAGTTGTTAGTTAAAAGCAAAGTAATAAAAGGAACGAACAAAGTAATAATATTATCAAAAATATGCCATTGTTACATTAAAATGATTAATATATATTACAAAACAAATCTGATTCTGCCACTATTTAAGCTTTGCTCCTTTTTAGTTACAAGTACGCTATATATTTTATTTTCTTGACGGCACACAATTTTGCGTTTTATTTTAAAAACTTTATTTTAGACAAGTATCTGTTTGATTATCAGTAGAAATCGCATTTTATATCGTGAAAAAAGTTACACATATTTTTTTTCATTTTTGGACAGTATTTTAGAGCTAATAAGAAATGTTGAATTGCAAACCTTGTCCGCTTGACGTAAACAGTCGATTCTTCTCATTTTCCCCTTTTGATCAGGATTAGAGAGCACACACATTGCAGGCTTTTTGCCAGTTATAGACAATACAAAGTCCTCCCGGCACTCCTGGGTGATATCCTTTCTCAATTTTCCCAGAAGACGCGACGCCCATTTCTGCTTTACTTCCACTTTCTCCGCCTGTTGGAATGAAGACAAAAAAGAAAATTTTAAAGCATTACTATTATTATTAATCTACCATTAATAAGTATACCGAAACTTTTCAGAGCCTTATATAATAACACAATGCTTGAAGCAGTTAATCAGGAGAAAATTTTGTGAACGACACTATTTATTACAGTGTCGCAATGATGATGGTGCCCCTCTCAATACCTTTTGTTTTCTCGCAAGTAGAACATCCCTGAAAAGAAACTGCAAGCTCCCAGTGAAGCAGTTGAGCTTGCTTAACCGTCGTACTACATTGTTTAGCATTGGCTATGCAGCAAAAAGCACATCTACATTATGCCGCCTGCATGTGACTCTTACTTTCTTTTCTCATCCTCTTGCAGGGGAACTGAACCCAAAAATGAATTTGACAAAAGGGAGAGAAACTTCTTTTCCCCAATAAAGTAGAACCAGATACCCTTCTCATTCTTTACAAAATTTATAGAATAAAATGACTTATGAATCGACGGAAAAGAGTTGATTTCCTATTGAAATTTGATAACTTTCCCCATTGCCTTCGCATTCACAACTTTATAAAGCACTTCCGTCCCCAATTGTAAACACGACAGCGGTAGTAGAGATACAGAGACACCCAAATAGACACTAACACCTAGTTGAATTACGCTAATTCTAAGTTAGTTAGAAGTATGGCGCATGTAGAAAAAAGAGAACTGCCGAAGGTTTTTCAGCTTTCATGTAAATCGATATATAGTTTATATCAATACAATGTGGGCCAGTTTTACAGGGAATGAAAAAATAGGAAATCGTAGCAAGGAAGAAACGCAAAGCAACGATTAAATGGAGGAAATTGAGCTATAAGTAAAATATCTGAAACACATGACGAAACATTGGTACAAGGAGAAAGCGTAACAGTGAGGAGGGCAAATGATGCTACCGCTCCTGTTACTGATGATCATGATGCATTCTCAAAAAACAAACTATTCTGTATTTATACATATCGCAGAGATCACAAAGGTCCTATAAGAAGAGTGGAAGAGAAAGATGTAAAAAATAGCAGTAAACTTGGTTGAGTGAATAAGTAGTGTTACTTTGAATGCTTTTAGTTGCTTTGACTGTACAAAACTCGATGCTCTGTTTAATGGCGACACACTACTGCTGCTAGTAATACAAGCACAGTACTTGTCGTCTATTGTGTGACATATATTTATAATATACGAATATAACTCAAGTTTTAGGGGTGTAATAGTTTTTGGTAGTTGTTAAAAGTGTAAGTTTTGAGTCAAAAAGATAAATCTTCCTTGGGGTCTCCTCTTCAAAATCAGCCGTTTATCTCAATTTTCAGGGAAAATCAGTGTAGAACAACTCCCTAGATTCTTTTCCTCTATACGACATACATACAAAAGTGTGAGCTTGTGCTACAAGCAGATAATAAATAAGTACCGTATACGAGCAGACTGTATACACGTATAATAAAAAATGTGGAGAAAAAAGGTTTTCTCCAACTTCGTCAACTCATCGTCCACAACGTCCTGCAACGAGACCGACGACAAAAGACACCCAACCAACAAACCAAACAGCCCTCGTTCCTTCGTTTTCTTGTGCCATCGTACAAAATTCACTTGTATTCAATTCACACACACACAAACATAGTTTGTGTAGATGTAGTAGTAGACCAGAAAAAACCGAAACTAAGAGTTTCTTACGCTTCCACACTTGGTTGCGTCTCTTGTTCACTTGTCCTACAACAGTTTGTCTTATGGCCTTCGTCCCTAAATTTTTTCTTCAGTAAACTCTCTAGTTGTTCCAGAGAAAAATACAGTTTTTGCTTTCATATTGTGTCCTCAAAAACACATAGTACAAATATGTACATAATGCGTCTACTACATCCAGTCATAATACATGTTTACTTGTAAATCCATTCGGCGGACAAAGTAGTGATGATGCTGTTGACGATGATATTGTCTTCTCCTTGCAATTTCTCTCTGCTCTGAGCCCCTCTCCATGTCTCGGTAAAAGATGCATCCCGTATGAACTGTCTATTTCTACTGATCCTGACACTTTTCCATGGAGCATTCATATATCCGAAAAGCTATAATGGAAGCAGGAAAATGGTATAAAAAAGAGAAAGTTGAGTGTTTTTTCGTCTTGCAAAAGGGACTTGATAGTAGAAATGAATTGCAAAAAGGCTGCTTCTACACAAAAAAGGAAGGAAGAAACTAAAGAGTGGAAAAATATTAAGAGCGAAACATTCCAAACAAAGTGCAATGAGTAGAAGGGAAAAATAGACGATTGTGCGTTGTTTGTTGTGCTTCGTGAAGGAAGGGGGTCGATTTACCCTACTTCAGTGACAAGAAAAATATCCTGGGTTTACGAAATTCGAGACTCTAGCAACAGATCCATTCCTATACTTGGTAACTCGGGGATATGAACGGTGATAATTATTCTTGAGCATTCTATAAAAAATCTCTATTAAATCAAAAATAAATCCTTTTTGCACAGAGGGGTAAACTAAGATTTCTAAGTCCAATCCACAGTAAAACGGGACAATTGAACGAAGATAATATTTATAAATAGGCAATACTGTGAACAAAATGAAAGGATTGTAGAATATGAAGATCGGATCGGATAAATAGTAAATGAAGCTTGCTTCCTAACATCGTAAAATACTACGTGCATACATAACTATTGTCATTGAAGGAAATGTACCACTACTTCCATCTCTTATACTGGTCATACACAATTTTCCAATGAGTTGAGAAAGCTGTGATTTTGAAAGAAATGGAAATTGTCCATTTGATGGTCATGGATAGGCGTGTCAATGGTTTCCAATTCCATAGCAATTGGGACTGATTAAGGTGGTGCGGTTTCATGGTGATTTACGAACGACGAGGAATTCGTTACTCAGCTACATTAGCACTCTCGAGGGCACGTATTCGACACTATTTTATGTCTTTGACTCTGAGTGCGAGCGGCTGTGTGTGTGCTTGTATCTTTCTCTGGTTGGTAATTGCGACTCTAAGAAAGAGAGAAGTGAAAGGAGGGAAAGGGAAATCGAAAAAGGTTAAACCATATCCCCACATCCAGTCAATATGGTGGTCTGACAAAAGAGGAAAATTATACAATTTCGTACAGAGACGCGTAATGCTGTCCACTTGAAGTAAATAGTATTACCCTCTCTACACTTTTCTTCCATACAATATCATTTTATACATGCATGGCCAATCTTGTTGGTCAAGTGTTCATATCAAATAATATCCTCAATATTCCTTTTCCATCACTTGTGTGAGAATCCCGTCCATTCCTTTTCTCTCCCGCTCAGCCTGAACGAAAATAGGGAGCACGTTTCACAATAAATAGATTCACCATTCACTTTTTATTTAGATCTAAGCATTCCCCTTTTTATGTTTTCCTTGTGATGCCCAAGTGCTCATCAGCTAGAACACTCCAATTCCCAAGTAAAATAAATTACAAATGAGCAAAGCTATTGCTATGACTCTTTCCCCCACCATCATTCCATCTCTACCTGACTTTTTGTGGCCTACTTGAAATGAATCAATCTGAAAATGACCATTTACCTCTACTTGAATAGTAGTTCTAGTAGCTGCACTTTGATTACTTCTCACAGAAGAGCAATTAAGAATTTCAAGAGTGGTTAATGAAAAGGACGCTCGTGACAACCAATATACTAATCAACACACAATAAACCCTGGTCATTAAAGTACTTTGTGGTTTGATGGTGATACCCACACTTTACTAATTACTTCAAACACCACAAATGACCAATGCCCTCCACCATCAACCACTGTAATAAAAATCTTGGTTTGATTCAGCAGTTACGCGGGATTCATTATAGTCCCTTTTATGTAATGACCATGCTCACTCTAGGACCAGACACCATGAAAAATATCAAGTACCCCATTTAATTGCGTATCCCTCAAGATTTACTTCTAGTAAACCAATTTTTTTACTCGACTTCAATGCATAACCTCAGTTTTTTTTTGCTTTCTGCAACAAAATGCATGTACTCGTCTACTTGGCTTTACGTAATAAAAGTGGTTCACAAAAGTTTAATGAAAGTTGCCAAAAACCTACGAGGAAAAGTGAACGAGAAAGGAAGTACATCAGTCACTTCTTCCACGTTAAAAAATGGCTAAAGTAAAAGTGTACAACCATTAAATTGCATGTCTGGATACCATAAGCAATGTCCACACCCTGATGATATTCAGGTTGACAGATAGCGTGCAAGGAGTAAGAAAGAATACTGAGAGAAAAATGAAAGTACGGCTGTCTGCTAACCCTAAGATATTTTCACATGCCTCCATTACCAATTATATTATTCTATTGTAAGAAATATAAATTTATAAATCGTGCATATCAACTACGCCTAGTTTTTAAGGTATACGATGTTCCTTCAAAAAGTAGAATGCATCTTCTCACAAAATTGTTTGAAAATTAATTCTAAGATGCATTTTCCTCTTGCTTCACGTTTGGTTTTACGGATTTCCAAAGTAGACAACTTTCACTGATGATAAGTTGAACCGACATTACCAGTTACGTGAAATACGCTAGAATAAATAATTAAAGAAACTACTTGCGAGTTTGGTGGAAAACAACTGCATTTATTGCAGATACAAAAAATGTTGTTGAGAACTAATCTTCGAAGACGTCTCTTGAACGGTACAAAAACTAGAATCTTTGGCCATCATTTTTAGAACAAGTGAGGGAAAGGGGCACTCTGCGACAAAAAATTAACACACCGTCAATCAGAAAGAAATGGCACGCTTATGCTTATGTGTACTCTATAACGACTGACGCTGTTGCTGAATACGTAAACTAACTTTTGAATACAATCTTAAAGGATTTTAGGAATGCATTTGTCATTTTAGTGCTTATGAAAAAATTAAGAAAAACAAAGTACGTATTTAATTACATCTTTGTTGCATAGTATAAAAGATAAATAGTCCGCACGCCCACCACTCCGTCATTCTTGTCACATCCAGGCAATGAAATTCAAAATATTATACAATACATGTAATTGAAGTGAGGACAAAATGGCATAATAATAATAGCTAGCCCATATGGCAAAAAAGTGCCATAATATAAAGAAAGTAAGCACTTGTTATTCTGCCTACGCGACCGCTTAGTGATGCAAGATGTCCTTTTGAAAACAAAAACAGACTTAGGCATGCATATCTACTTTCTTAACTTGTTTGCATTTTGAAAGCAAAAGTAGTGGCCGCCTTAAACTTATTTTCCCTTCTCCTCACCGTCCATTTTATTTTCTACTACAATGAATAAGAAAACAGCCGCCCCATCATCATCATCATGGTTGTCGTCTCATCCTCACTCCCTTATTATACATATATGCACACATGATGCACACAAGCCTAGTGGTTATCACCACCACCGCCGCCATATAAGCTATAATATATGCATGTAAGTACGTAAGTGCAAGAAGAAATAACCACATGGCCACTTGAATTTGGCAAGAGGAAAAGAGAATTGGCATCGGCCAATACTATCATTTTCTTACAAGATGCCGTAATAGCACACACTTCTCACACTTTCGCTCATGCATGCAAACAAGCGGTCTCATCTGTATGCAAAAGTGTTGTTTCCCTCTGAAAAAAATAAATAAAGAGCCAAAAAACCATGGCAATGAGCATCTGCTACCACTACTACTGGTGTTGCTGCCGGTACCTCCTCTGCATTTTATTGTGGACATGAACGTCTGATATGACAACGAGTGCAGACGTGATATTGTGGTTAGATCATATAATAAACACATGAGCAAAGTTACACACATTATAATGCTCATTCGCTTTCTTCAAGGAAAGGAAAGAAAGTAGACTGTCCCGTCTGTCTGTCGCTCACAACAACACAGTGCGTGTTCAATTTAAGGTTCGACCTGCTGGAAGAAGGAAGCAAAGGAAGTTTTCATTCTGATTTTCGTCATCGTCGTCACCCTTTTTTATTTTGCATTAACTTTCTCCTTTTGAGAAGGACCGCAGCTTGGTATTCCTGATTTATACAAATGTGCTCACAACAATAATATACTGTGTAGAGATTCGTTCATACGTCCAATTTGCATGTGATAAAGAAATAATGGAAAATTTTATTTCTGTTTTTGTCCGTGTGGATATTTATTATTGGTGTGAGCGTGGATGAAGGAGGGAAAGTTGATGGTGGAAAAATAAACTGGCAGACAAGGAAAAGGAAAATAGCGGATGATTCCGGAGAGAGAGCGTGAATGTACTCCCATTGTAAATAGGAGACATGGTAAACTAATGTACCCAAAAATAAGGCGAGATGATGATAATGCTCACTTGCTACTACTGCGACTGATGACGATGATAATAACAATATATATTACCACTGCGAGTACACAGAACAACAAATATTATGCAAAGTGATGATAATAGCTTGCGATGTAATAATAGCCGAAGTAATAGTGATGATACGTGCTAAAATATATTGGAAATCGTCTTGTGTAAATATTAAATGCATACAAATAAAAAACAGAGAGAGAGAGAGAGAGAGGAAAGGGGGAAGAAAATGAAACTCGCGACGACATTACCGCACACACATGAGCCAACCATGCATGCATGATTCTTATCCATAAATACCCTCACACAAAACACAACATTTGATTATTGTTATTATTATTATGCATGTGTGAAAACGTGTTGTGTATGAGAGAGGGAAAGGGTTTTTCTTTGTGGTGTTTTTGCAGTTCCATGCTGTATTTTGCTGTTTTTGCCTTTCTATATTGGACTGAATTTTGTATTCTCACTTTCGTCTTTGTGGTATGTACAGTGTAAAATATAACGGCTTTCTACCGTTTTCTCTTTTTTCGAATCATTTTATTGTTTCGAAAAATTCAAATAGAGATTAGTCAGAGATACTTAATAAACGCTTTAATTAGTCATTATCTCATAAACAACAAAGCATTTCAGGATTGATCTGCATTTTGGGATACCGTTGTAGTCAGGAAATATAGCTGATAGAATGAAATCCATTCAATGAATGTGTTTTAAAAACGGAGAATGTATTCTTGATTTGAAACTCTATATTTAAACCAGGAATGCACAGAGGAGATTTCTCATTCCAATATAGTATGAAGTTGCTGCTTTGTACAAACTAGTTATGTGATTTTCACATGAACATGAAACGAGTACGTTTACCTACCTCGCGATCAATTGCCATCATGTAAGCATGCTGCAAGCTTTTCTACATAAACCCATCGTCATCACGAGACGAGCAGCGAACAAGTAAAAGTGATAATAGTAATGCGATTTTAAATCGTTCCCATAGATATCCCATTCAGAGAAGAAAATTTTCTCTTGGAAACTGCCATTAAAATCACACAAGCTGAAAGCAATGCCTATTCTCCAAGTCTTGTGGAACAAAAGTGGTGCAAGCACGAGTACAAATAACAACCGCACCGCCACTACTTTATAACATGGCGAATGACGGAGGGATGAACTTTCTACTAACACGACGTACTATATTTCCCTGTCTATCTCCCCAAAGTAAGTACATTAAATAGGAAATAAAATTGAAAATGCCTCGATTATTATAAACCGAGTACATCGTAACACATATGTATGTGTATGGCGATAATGTGTTTACAGTAAATATATGCATGTGTCGTTACAGCCGAGTTAGAGGAAAGTTTAGAGAACAAAAACAAGAAGTCTCTCTCTCTTTCACGTTCATCCCAGTCATCCCAGAATAGCATACCAAAACAACCAAAGTCATTTGATCATTTTCATCATGAGCATCATCATCGCCACCAGTGTAAATACAACATTATACATTCTACAATGGCATTAAAACTGAAAATATTGTAGTTAGTAATATCCGTATAGTAAAACAGAGGCTTCTACTTGAATGTAAAGCGTGAATACGTGGCCTCCAACTTCACCAAACAGAGGAAAGTAAACCGACTACAAAGCTATCACAGTCACCCTCTTCATATAACAATAATGTCTCTATTAAGACGTATTGAGAAAGCAGTAAACAATAAACCTAAATATCGCTATTACATTGCTCTTCGCACGTATGATTATTATTGGGGGATGATATAGTGACGATGACGATGTGTAAAAATCTAGTACAAATAAGCCACGTCAACAAATTCTTGTTTTCTGATATTCAACATTACCCTAAACGTTAGGTTAGGATTGATGCTCACGTCATGGCACAATAATACAATATAAATATTTTAAATTCTTTGTCAAACTTAACACACTTTTTAAAGAGATGATAATAAAAATATAAAAACAGGGATAATGTTTACTGACTATGTAACTGTGTAAACACCAACAGTTTAGCTTTAGTAAGATTATCGTCACTGGATTCAGTCAGGTATATGAAAGCAACGGATAAATGTTGGGTATATAAATATTAGCTTAGTTTTATGCTAAAAATGAAAGTGGGTAGACGCACAGGGCAAATTCCATCAGATCGTACTAAAATGTATGAATCATGTAGCAAGCTAATAATAGTTAATGATAGTGGCATTGTTGGTGTTTAAATACACACGCGTTCCTTCAGCTAGTTGACAAAAAGAAAGTAGGAAAAGCACAAAGAGTTTAGAATTTGGCAAGGAAAACAGACTGTATTATTCACACTTTTGTACACACTTTATGCATTACATACTAAACAACACGGCATTCACCACTAGACATTTTATGCATGCTATTTTTTCTTTCTTTGGTGGAATGCTGATCATCATATGAGGATCATACGTCTGCAAGTAATTCACACAAAAATACATGCAATGCATGTATGTAGGTACGTGAGTACATAATTCTTACTTGTACCATGATGTTCGGTTTTTATTCCATTCAACAATATATTATTATTATTACGGATGGGACAAAGCCAACAAAACAACGCTGATCCAGTGAGTACGAGTCTATAAATATAAGTAGGTACGCATGTAATGTGACAAGAAAAAGAAGCGGATAAAAAATCATAATAATAATAAAAATGCAAAAACCAATCCATCTTTCTACTTCTTACAATACATTATCATCATCTTCATTGTAAATATAAGTTACACCATCATCGTCTGCATGCCGTTTGTACACTTTATCCCTTTTTATTCTCGTTATTGTAAATCAAATACGCTATTATCATTATACAAGCACAACATAAACACATATAGACATTCTTGTACACTTCATCGTCTTGTAAATATGCACAGGTTATTATGATTGTGTTTACGTAAATTCTACTTACTTCCTTGCCATTTAAAAATGTTCCGGATGATAATAACAATAATACAAGAAGAAGTAGCAGAGTATTCTATATGCGCCTGCTTTCTTTTTCTCTCTATTTCACTTTCTTCCCAGCTTTCCTTCTCTCAATTTTCCCCTGTCTTTTGCGTCACTTTTTTCTTTACAGCGCATTTTATGGCCATTTTCTTCAGCTTGGTTTCCTTTCGCTATAATGACTCTGTTGTTGTTGTGCTACAAGACATTATGGTAATACCGTAAATATCCACATGATGATGATGATCGTGTTTTACCAGCCGCCTTCAGAAATACAGTATCACACGCTGTCTTTAAATTTTTATACAAAGCATAACATGTTTAAAAATGATTCATAAACTGTGAGGTGGTGGTATTTGTAGGTTATTTTACCATTGCAGATGTTTAGAAAAATAAAGTGCATTTTCACTGCAGAATGGTTTCTGTTGATGCAAACGAGTATAATTCTTTGCAGAGAAACAAACAGATTGTATAATGCATTAATTAAAATATTATGCTATGAAAAGTCAGTCAGCAACGGCACTTTAATCAAAAAGTTGTGAAAGGTTGTGTAAAATCAGCCACAATATACATTTATAGGTGATATCAACACAAGCGAGCATTTTATCTTGTTAAAATGCAACCGAAAACCGACAAAGACCAAATATTATGTATCTCTATTTATGATGGAATGGCCGCAAGGTTTTAGTAGTATTTTATATGGTACATCGTGTTGACACTTGAATTGAACATCCATATTTCCACATGTATCAAAACATATGATACAGCAAAATATGACAACATGGTCAGTGTTGTGCAATGAGATGTGAAATTCATAAAAAAGAATAACACGATTACCACCACCACGAATGCAAGATTATCATGCGAATCAACATATATAAGCTCCAGACCCTAAACTAGAAATAGTGTCAGAAAAGAACACTGTACAAATGCAAAAGATGATGTTTCATGTAACTGTGATATGACGATGTTGTAACGAATTCCTCAGCCACTCACTCACCACCACCACCACCATCACAGAGCATTCTCGTTGTACCACCACTCCCCTGCTTGGGTTGTTGATGGGGTGATTCGGGGTTTCTTGAACAGTGACAGCTCACAGAATAAGAAGAAGGGGAGAAGTGAATTGAGAAAGACCACCACCATCACATTACAATAACAATAGATATTGTACCTATATAACATAACATGAAACATGATGACAGCAGGAAAAGGGTTGTCTGTCGCTCTTTGTTCTTGATGTTTTTGTTGTACGTGTGTGTATGGCTCATCGTTGTCCAAATAGTGTGAACTCTTCCTTTTCTCTGTTTTCCTCTTGTTAAGTAAAACAAAACGGTTAGAGTCGTTACTACTACTTTTTCATTCTTCCTAAAATCTTACTTTCACGTAGTACATTGCATCGGTCTGGTCTAATCATGAGTTGAAAATAGGTAACTAGATACGGTTAAACAAAGCGTTACGTAATTCAGTAATTTTAACTGCAAGAAATTGTTCCTAAGTTAGGAATCCTAATATCAAATATAAGTTACAATAAACGCCATTTTACAATTTTATGAAATGTTTGATCTAAGCTAGTTAATGCTTAGTTCATGTTTTTTGCCCGTTTGGGTGTCTTCCTTCCCTTTTCCCAATTTTTGCATAGTATCTGTTGGATTGTGCATTTTTGATACTGCTCAAATATTCCTTATATAAATAATCTAATTTTCATTATGATGTGCTTTCCTGCTTGGACTAACAAACCCCCACGAACTAAAATAGAACAGTATCTAAACTGATGCTGTACATGTAATTGATATAATAATACTTATTGCCGGTGGTATCATCAACAGAATTTGCTCAACATCAAGTCAAAATTTGTAAATTTGGATTAAAAGAAATCAAGGGGTTTCTGATACAGTGCAATTTGAGGTAGCCTAGCAACGCCAGGAGAGAATAGATCGTTCGCGCAATGGAGAGATTTGCATTCTGGATTTAACTCAAATTTCAGGTAAATTTTCACAATCAACATTATGGATTTCTATACAAGGATTGGTAAAACAGTAACACAAATCCTATGATATTTTTAGATGTGACTACCGACGGACTGACAGACATTTTACAACCATAAAGTAGATTTCATTATAAATAAGAAATTAGTGCCTAATTCAAATTTATTTGCTATTATGAATCTTTTGTTGAACATATATCCAATATTTCATTATTCTATGATAACGTAATTAAATTAATTTAAAATTCGCCGTTTAATACGCATAGAATATTATAAACAATAGTAATCCTATGGTGCATATCATGAGGTCTCGTTGCTCTTGCAACAAAAGGTTTTGTTTTTTGCAAATTTGCGTTGTAAAAAATTGAGCAGGCTTGACTAAACTAAAATAAACCTTTGCTGCCGAAATAATGTTCAAATACTATTTCGCGTCGTACCATTGCATGTGTTCTTTTCATCGTCTTTGTAGAAGAGTCATACTTAATTACCATTTTCTTCGAAAGAAATGGTTAATATGTTCATTTATCTCATTCTTATGGTTGCTCAGTCTGAATATAACAAGAAAAAATCTGATCCTAGTTCACAAAAAATCTATTTCTGGTTTTTGCCTGTTTCATATACCCCACAACGACAATATCTTACAGTGCGTGCTTTTTATTTACTTGTGTCACTGTTTTGTAGAACAAGGAACTCGCGCATTTTGCGGATGACTTGATCACAATCTTGGATAATTCTGTTTACTGAAGCACATATTATTTGTCTCTGTCTAGTAATTTCTGTCGTTGTGGGGATTTTCGGGCTCCAATATGCGACCGCACACTATTGATTCATTGTGCAACCATAGTGGTCACAAAATTTTCAATCAGCAGTTATCCAATACAGTTAGTACATGAATTGTCACATCTTGTCATTGTCTATAGCAAACATAATAGTGTACAACAACAAGGAAAACTTCTTCATATAATATACAATGTTATGTGCAATAATAGAAATGGAAGTAATGTTATTATATTACTTCTTTTCATATTTCCCGAATATCCTTTATGCAAACAGTAGTGAATTGACCCCCTCCCAAATATTTGTCTGGAGAATTCCTTTAGTTATATTACTTTTAGATGGCCCACCAAAAATGCATTATATATTTGGCCGAAAGTTAAAAATCTAAAAGATATTTACTTTGCCCCAGCTTTTTAGACATTGATTCAGAAAATGTAATGTTTTATTTTTAAATGCTTTGATAACTACGAAAATGGCATTTGACAAAAATTTAATTTAAATATATTTTGTTCAATGTAGTGATTTCTTGTCCAACTAAATTAAAAGTTTCCATGTAGTACAATGTAAGATCATAGAAAAGCAATTGACTTGCATAATCATGGACTGATCTACCTTTCATAATGAAATCGATATTAATCCCAAATATTGCCAATTCGCATTAGCTGGCGATAGCTCAACATGCACAATAAATGGTCATAGCAAGGTTTTACAATTTGTTGCCAACAAAATGTGCATCTGCAATGGTACCACTGTAGCAAGTATGAAAATTGGTTAATTTGAAATGTGAAAATCGGAAAAGAAAATTGCGACGTTTTTTCCGAAACATGAACACCATTTGGTAAGCACATGGGTTCGGCAGTTCACTGAGGTTGAGTGAGCAGCCAAAGATACTGTATTATGTTTCATGACGATGCAAGATAATTTAGTGATTTTATCAACTGATCATTTGATTCACACAAAACGGCTAATGTACATAATAGCAGTGACATTGAGTCTGAATCTACCTAAACACCAACTCAAATCATTTTATCTTAACCTCATCCATCGACAAAAACGATAATCTTCAATTGTTCCTTGGTATTATTTTGGAAAAAAATAATACATTCAAGGTTAAAAGATGAGGAATTGAGATGACTGCTGTGGCCCATTACTCTGTCCATCAGCTCATCACTCTTAAGATAACAGGAATCTAGAGCACTGCGAAAACCAGTGGCAGTTTTAGATGGTGACAAAACAACACCCACTACTTTTAATGATTTCGTGAAAAATGGGCTCGGCAGATGATGAGAGAAAAAGGAAAATTACACCATGGGTACAAAAAGAAATATTATACAGCATAGCCATACTATCATTCTTTTCATCATGTAATATATATTTTTTTGCGTTTAGGTAAGCATTTTTTGTCAACTATTAAACCAAATAATATGTCATTGGATGACTGACGGTGGGAACATCACCTTGATTATATATGATGAATATTTTGATTTGATACGATTGGTCACGTTTTCCCACTGCTACTGGCTGTCGTCTAAAAGCCCAAATATTTAAACAAAAGGCTTCACTCAATGAATATGACTGTGCAACTGTTGCTTATGCAAGTCACTTATCATCACGTTAAGAAAACGAATAACTTTTACGAGCAAAAAATATAATCATCACCTCACAGGTATTATTAATGACATTGGTATAGGTAGTTGAAGATGAAGAGTCGGAATAGGTAAGTATGTTTCATTTACGTTTTTACCAGTGCAAAAGTTCAATCATCTACAAAAGTTGGATAAATAAGCATATGGCATCGCTCTGATGAAGAAGAACTACCGCGAACCAATTTATCTTTTATATTTTATCCACCTTCCTGAATCAGTTTTAATAAAAAGCTTGTCATTGAGACGCGTAGGGTATATATGGAAATGTTGAGGTTTTACGTTTTAAGTAACTCGAATGCGCTGACTGAACCGAACCCATTATTTCAACAATTTTTCATTCAACTCACCGATCCCAAGTAATATATTTATTTTTTATGTGTTCAACAACGAGATTGAGAGCGTGCCCAAGGCGTTGTAATTTAGTTAATCAAATAGATTGTTTTTGTCTCTGTTCAATTTTCAATCTGCAACATTCTGTGTATTCATTGATATTCCTTGTCATGAAAGTAAATATCTGCTGGTATTACTCTGCTTGCTTACTCGTTAAATTAAGTAGGAATCAATAAAGGTAGCTTGCAAAAATTAACAATAAAAATGCAATCAAGGTTATGAGAAAAAAGGCAAGCTTCCAAAAGTTCAAAAGGGGTACTTTTTCTGGGTTTGGTTTCAGCATTGTCCAATTGACTTTCTTCGTAGATTAAATCTATTTGCAATTTTTTTGTAAGTTAGCCAACGTGAGCATACTATAGTGAGCATAAATTAGCAATTAGACTTTATTATTCGAAATTAGTGGATAAATAAAACGAAAGATGACATATTGTATTCATTTTGAATTTTTTAGTGGGAAGATGAATTGTTTAGGATCCCATTTCGTATGGGATATGTTCAACAACAATTTGCAATTACGATTTAAATCGTAAAATTTGATGACGATATCTGAAATTTAACGAGTATGACAATTGCTGCGTCTTATTGTAGGTAACGTTATTTTGCAGCACTATATCATCAAACAACCTGTGAAAATTAGAAATAATTGGTGCTCAAAATCCACCCATTCATTTATTTTCATGCATTAAGGCAAGTAGACATATACGCAATTTCTTTCAATAAAATTAATTGTATGCTGGTAATACAATTGTTTTTTATTCAATTCATATTTATTTGAATTGAACGATTCAATTTTCCATAGTTCGTATGGTATGTAATGCAAGTTTCGATATAATAAGCAGCAAGGAAACAAAGCGAAGATGCCGAACCAATGCATGCATTGCTGCTGCACTGAGCGTTTCACACAACTTTTGGGGCAATAGTAGACCGGCCTCAATCGTGAGTCGTGAGAGCTGAGAAAAATCATTTGGATTCTACTCCAGCGAGAGGAGAAGCAGCCCTTGTGGTAACGGCATGTGGCAATGCTTCTCCACAAGCTATAATATTGGTATTTGTATTGTTAGCTAGATGTGAACTTTTGTGTGAACAACAGGAAGGTTCAAATGTAGTTGAATGTTAAAGTTGAAACAGATAGTATCAAATGTTCTCGGTCACCGAATCGGATCGTTTAATTCAATTAAATACTTTTATCATAACTATCATGATATCAAACGTAATCATAATCATCATCAACTTCTTTTTGTAATTTCGCACTCAACTGAGAGTAGACGGAGGACGAGGACAGAAGTAACATGAGGGACATAGGAAAGAAATGCAATAAAAGATTATCCCCATTTTCTCACAGTTCTTGTCTACTATACACCTCCACAAACCAAACCACAAACAAGATAATGATAATGTGATGTCGTAGTTATGGTCGCTGGGTAATTCATGGAAGTAGTAAGAGGGAAAAGATGAGTAGTAAAAATGAAAGAGAGAGGGTGGAGATGAGAAAGAGGAGCATGCAACCTACCAAATAAACGGACTGTTTATTAAATGCTGATACGTGTTAATTAGGCAGTAAATGAGCTGGGCGTTTTACACCGCGATTAAACTTCATTTATGACATATAAACTTTTTCCTACCCGAAGTATTATACACTCTAGAATATAAAAAAATACTGGAAACCTGTTTTCTTCTAACGTATGTAAAAGTGTTCGAGTTTCAGTCTATTCTTTGTAAAAAGTCTGAGAAACGTCATTCATCAGAAAAAAATATCAGAAATGTAACCACATCGCAAGAAACCGATAGCAAAACCTTCTGATAGTTTTCTGCCTTCAATCTACTTGGTCAACTCAACGACAAAATCTTAACTAACTAAACATTAATAACCTGATAAAATATATGCATGTTGGATAATACCAACCTATAAATCTAGCAAAGTTATTGCCGATCCGTGGTACGCGCCATGGTATATGGACATAAAAACGCATGTATGCTTTTACTTTGTTTAAATACTCGAAAAAATATTTTATTACGCTATTGTCTACAAATGCCTGCTGTCTAGCTTTATCGTCAACATCATCAGTATCACAGTAAGATATCAGGTTTACAATATACAAGAGTGCCATGTCATACGTTTAAATTTTCTAAGCTTGTATGCACATCTAAGCTTAAATAATTGTTTTAAATATTGTACGGCATTGTGAGTTTTTCGGATATTAGTGTGTAATGATAACGGTGCCACTTAACTTACCTATGTACTTGGGTTTATCAGTATTAGTTTACTGCTACTACTATCATAACACAACAGCTTCTGAAATTTCTTGTCGCTGGGCAAATATTTAACCTCATAGCTTCATAGTTATGTAAGAAACTGAATTCATAGCATAAAACATGGTGGTCTTTTGAAAAAATTAAGTGAGAGAGGATTACAACGAAAAAGCTTACTAAATTGTGTAACTTGAGGAGTGACGCGTTTCTAAAGTAAAAAATGATAATGTAAATAGGTGATGACGTGTTATATAACACATTTTTTCTACTGTTTAAAAGCATATTTACGGACAGCTCGTGTAGTAATTGTTCGTCGTAAAGCTTTTTGCATGGATTGTTGTTTTCGTGTTTCCATTTTCTAAATTCAAAATTATTTACCATCAAAATCATACAGCATGCTAAATACTAATTGCAAATGAGCGGCAGATTATATGATGACCAGTAAATAATATTCAAGATGACTATTGTATAATGATGAAGTTTTACAAGTTGTTACAATGTTGTGTTATGATCTGCGTAAAGAAAATACACAAACAAACCCATGCTGGCACTGTATATGCTTTAAAATCTAGAATGTACGAAAAAAGTAAATCACGATAAAATTAAACATCAGTCAACAGGGCAGCTTGTCAGGAGTCCAATAAATTCGTATAGAAACAACACAAAAATATGCTTAAATTTATTTTACTACTTTTATGGACAAACCTCGTAAAATGGAGTTAAGTTATTTACACGGGTATTATTATGAAACACCAATTGCAAAGTTGTATCCTCGGCTGTATAACCAACATTGTTATACATTCTAGAAGAATTTTGGAGAAAATGGAATCTTTTAAAAAACTTTAATTTCAGGATAAGCACATATTTTATATGTATTCTGTGGTAATGATGGTGACTCATCCTTTATGTAGTTGGAATCTAATGATTGTTTTTGCATATTACAATGGACAGGTCATACACAATACATTATTTTTACTTACTCAGCTCAGCTAGTATGAAGGATTATAATAGAATTATGTATGTGGCATGTGGACAATAATCTATTTTTAATCGCTAGTATAAAGCTAATAATAATGGCGTCGGGATTCCAAGTATTTTCTATTCTGCTTTAATCCGAGCAATCAGAAATGAGCACGCTGATCTCTTGACTTCCCGCACATTACAAACTTAAAGCACGTTGCCATTAAATATGATGTAATAAAACTACTTGCAAATGGATCATAAAAATGCATACAATTGTTAGGAGATAGATTTTCTACATCGATTTTTTAAGCATGGACATAATAATATACAATGTAATGTGTGAATCGCATTGTCATTTGTCCTTCCTTACCTGCCCATTAGATTACCTACCTACTACTACCTACTAACTTATGTGATTATATGCATTCTCATGTTTGCATGCATATCCGCATAGCGCCATCAATTTTTGATTTTCAACTTTTTCTTAAATTTACATTTTTCTAAAATTGAACTCGGCAGATTCGCAAAATGAAAACCGATTGGTACTTAACTGGAATTTATGTAGATGCATTGGTCTTCGTATGCCTACATTAGCAACAACTACTTGCAGTTGCATTGTTTATTACTTCTTCCAAAGAGTTGGCATACCTATTTTGACTTGGCTAAAACTTTACTGCATCTCCAGTGAAAAATTTGGTGGTTGCCAAGAAAAAGCCCCCAAACTGTCAGTGTGCCTGCCTTCGTTCTATGATGAGGAAACATCGATTTTTTCACAATTGTGGCTAAAAAAGGCCAGAGGGTTTTTTAGCAATGTACAAATGAGTTGGACCACTGAACGACACTTACCTACATAACTAAACTTATTATACTAAATCTTACGTACACCATCAGGGACAAATTAATGGCGTCATATATACATATTCCAACATAATATATTTCCCATTGTATATAGGTAGGTATATTATGTTTATACAGGTCTGCAGTAAACAGAAATAATATTTGTTAAGTGATGCCGTTTAAAACAGAAGGAATGCAATATGATTGTTTGTACACTATACATCTTCGTCTTTCATATTATTATTATTATTACTAACGAGTCCGGAAAATGGTAAAAATGTTTATTCGGTGTTTTCGCTACAGCAGCGGGATGGGATTATTGTATCTAGCCAAGCGTACACATTGTAGCATACAGAGCGACCGTTCTTATAAAAATCTCTGATAAGAAACTCTGTGTGTGGATGGTGGATCCCTCTTCTAAAATTAGATGCCTTTTGCTCTTTCCATCCGAAAGAATCGCTTCAAACTGAAAGAGTCACTTTAACCATTTTTTACAAAGACAAGCTTCCTATTTCAACGTTAGACACTCATCTGGATTCTCTATGAGTTTATTGTAGGTAAACGCGAGAGCATATCTTGTGTCTTCGTTGTAAAATATTGGTAAACCCATCATTCACAATGCTATTCTCTTGCAACGTCACGTTATTATGATGATGATATTTTGCGTTGTACACAAACCTACGCCTCATACACCTTTATGAAGGCCCTGAGTAAGTGTAGTATGCAATAAGTTCACGGATGATTCCTGATCCATGGCACATAAGATCTACACGAGCTGATTTAATACATGTGAGTAATATATTATCGTAAAGAAAAAAGTGATAACGACAATAATAAATTGATAGACTACCAATTACCATGACTTTCTGCACCAAGATATTTCTTGGTATATATAGAGTCATGGCTATATGCTCATGCCCGTAAACAAAACGTAGTTAAAAACAGAATTTGAAGGTTGATTATTACGTTGTGAAATGAAGGAAATCGTGTCGTCGTCATTTTATGGATGTGTATGCGTATAGTCCGGAAACGAGCCATGTAAAATTCTCCTTGCCACCACCACCGCACTACATTGCCACCTCATCGTCAATAGCACGTGTATTTTACATTCAAATTTGTTATGTCGTACACTTACTGCGAAACTACTTTTGATAAGATTTACAAGTGATGTGGTGGTGGAATGTGTGTAGTAGTCGAGTACATTTGAAGCAATGGCGACCGTTGCATTTAAAAAAAATATTTTTTGCAGAGATTTTCACAGCCAAAAATATACGCTGCACGCTATGTAGTCTTCCGAGAATTTATTCCTACGTGTGTATCGGACTAACCAACTAAAATACATGAGACAATATACAGATTTAAATAGAAAGAAAGAGAGAGAGAAGTGTGACACAAACACGGCCATCCTAACAAATTTGTGAAGAAGACTGTGAGTGAATGATACCCGGCTTTATATATTTGCGTGCTATATGGAAGCAGTAGTGAGTGAATAGTATGAGGATTTAAAATCCGAGAAAAATAGTTTGTAGTCGTAGCGGCAGCAGGAAAATGAGAATGGATATAAAAAAAGAAGACGATGAAGATAGTGAAGCAAAGGACGAGAAAGAAGTATTATCACTTTTACTGTGTGAACAGAAGAGACAGTAGTAGTTTAGTGAGATGAGTAGCAAGTTCACAAGGAACAAAAGTACACATAAAAAAGTGAACAAGTTAAGTTGCTACTATTTCTACTTTTGCTGCTAGTAGGAAAGAGAGAAGAAAGAATATAATAATAATATGGTGCACAATCTACTTAACTTACTCAAGAGAGATTTTAATGCTACATAAAATATATTTACATGTACATATATATACACAGATAATATATTATTTATATACTTTGGCTATATCCACATGCAAGCATCATAAATGCTGAACTGATACTTAACAAAACGGTACAAGAGAGAGGGAGATAGAGACGATGTTTTTACACAATTTGAATATAATATTATGCATGTTTAGGAGTAATATGGAGCGTTGTATTTATATAGTCGTCCGAGAAATGTACGCTATGTTGCTGTAAAAAATCTACACAAAATGCCTCTTCCGCATTTCCGTAGAATATTATTGCATTAAAAGAGAGTATGGTAGAAAAAAAGAGTAAATCGTGAAAGTGCAAGTACACACACAAGAGAGTATATATCCACAATAAACTACCACCACTCTGTCGACTAGTCTTTTCTTTCCAAAGATATGTTTTTCATTCAAAGATTACAATATTACACAACCGTGACTTTTTTCTAGCAAGTTTTAGTGCATGCATGCGGATGATGCTAGTAAAAACGCACACACTCCAGCAACAGAAGAGGGTTTATTACGGTGTGCACTTGTTCCATGATGATGGGCCATTTTAAACATTTTTGCACTTACAACTGTCCTTTTTTCTGTTTTTCCTCCCATCCAACTAACTCTCTGTCTCTTTCCCTCTGTCTACGTATATAAGTAGGTATGTGTTTTTATTTATAAATGCGTACAAGTAAATATGTATATGCTTTGATCCTTTATGTAATTCATAACATCAACCACTGTGTGCTCTCTACAACAGTACAGTACATTATGAATACTTTCCACAGTTTTTTTGTATTCATTAACATGAATTTTAACTTTTTAGTAGAAAAAATTTCAAATTTAGCTGAATGTACTAGAAAGATAAGGACAAAGTGTATACTTTTGCGAATCAATGTATTTAGGGACTTTAAGACGTTATGTGAGTGCGACGAATAAAAAAGTACATATTATTATGTAGGCTTTTTCTTCGTATTACTCTACTCACCGAATGACGATATGACATACTCAACGAAATGAAATGGAATTTTACAGGGCGCCTACGAGATGAGGAATACATGGCTGTAGGAATTAAGAGTAATGTCACCAAGTTCTGTAGTCTAGAATAAAATAAATTTAATAATAATAGTAAGAAAGCCAATGACAAGTACAGTACAAAGTACGACTTACAAACTACTTGTATATATAACTGAATGAATAAAGTGGTGATAAATTATGCTCCACTTGTTTAATAAGATGAACATTTTGGGATAAATTTGAATAAAAAATTTACAAGAAATAATAGTAATTGGACAATTTATTTAAACTGAAACAATAAATGGGACATACCAAAATGCAGCTATTTAATAAACCCGTCTGTAGTCAGGCTTTAAGATGATGCCAATTTGAAATAAAAAAAATATTTTACAATGAAGGCAGTGAAAGCATCTTTCGGGACACGGTATACCTGACTTTTCTATTGAATAAAATAATGTCCTTTATAATGATGTCCTAGCATTACATACTCCCCCGATTTATAACACCTTAAATTCATTAAAGAAAACGCATTATGTAAGTAGGTACGACTTTGTTAACATGTGCAAAATGCGTAAAAATGTTTGACTCTTTACAAAAATTGTACGAGTTCCAATGAAACGACACTTGACTGATATTTTATTTCTGGGGTGACGTAATAATAACTGTTGAAACAGTTCCATCTCTTCTCTCTCTTCCAACTTAACTTGAAGGAAAAAAAGTTGGCTCAGGTCAGTTCACCGCAAAATTGTAAGAGTTTTCTTCCTCGGGTTGTTGGGGTAAAAGGGGGACATATGTAAGAAAAAAAAAGAAAATTCCTGAGGCCAACAACATATGATTTTACTGGCACTTGTTTCGTGGTTGATTTCCTATCTTCCTTTATTCTCCCTTTTTTAACATTGCCCTTCGGCTTGGCAACCTTATCACTGCCACCACCACCGCACCGCCGTTTTTATAAGGTAGGCAAAAGAAGTATAGACCAGATGATGATGACGACTAAAAAAAGAGGGATATTTTTTACTCGACTACTATCACCACTGCAAACACTGAATATATACAAGATTCTGTGTGTGCAAGTGTGTCTGAGTCTGAGAGAGTCGCGGTGTCTGTGAGAAAAAAAGAGGGAGAAGTGTTTGGCTTGATTTCCAGTAGCCAAAGCCAAAAAATTAAAGAAAACCTTTTTGGCTCTGAAATTGAAAACAAACGGTTGCATGGCTGGAGTAATAGAAAACTATAATATTACAGTGCATTTTGATGATGTTGATACGCTGCATATCGCACCAGCCACCAAACACCGCCACAACAAGAGCAGACTTAAAAACCATGAAAAAATACTACTACTCCTACTACTGTCATTATACTACTGGATTTTTTTTTTAACTTTTCCCGTTTTAATGCTGCGAAAAAATAAGATGCACAAGCAAAAAAAAGAAAGTAGGTAAAGGAACATGAAAATCGGTGTCGGTCGCCAATGTGGTTTCATTAACAACAACAACTTTAATGAAGAGAAAAGTAGAGTCCGGCTGATTCCAACAAATTATACAAAAAAATAAATAAATAGAGACGGTTGTAATGCCCGTTTAGATTTTCATGAACCATGACTGAAGCTTAAAATAGTTTTTTTTACAAGTTCAAGTTTGCAATGATGACTTATAAAAATATAGAATGGAATGCTTGACAATATTTGTTTACTTATTTATTGTTTTAATAAAGAAGGGTTCTTACCATAGTGACTGGTTGAATGTAGCAGGGAGGTTCGTAACTCGTTGTGAGAACCAGGTTTGTATTTAAAATGACGATTTGGAAATGGAAAAACTGTAATTTACGTAGTAAAGCGCAACGAGATCTCTCGTTCACACTTTACTTTCTCAACCTTTTGTGCTTGTTTGCAGAGAGAGAAAAGGGGCTGATTATCTACAATAGCTCTCTCCACGCTTGGTTTTATCAATTGTTTCCCGTGTATATCAAGGATTCACTTAATTTAAAAATTATTCTCACCAGAGTATAAAAATGGAAAGTACGGCTAAACACACACTTTACTGCACATATTGTTTCTGACAATGTTTTACACGGAAATAACAAAAGCGGAAAGACAACGAGCAACTAAGCTTCGAAATGAGTCTCCTGGGAAACCTGTCAACTCGCGTTTAACTTTTTCTCTGTTAAAAAAGTGGCTTGAGACAGAGTTCTCTCTTTTTCCTCAAAACGTACCCCTACTTGTGAGAAACTACTTTTGGGATACAATGTATGGTCGACATCATCTCACAAAACTTTTTCACCGTCTGTCGCTAAAGTACAATGGGTAGAGTGAAAGAACAAACCAACGGTACAGGATTTACAAAGAAAAGGGAGATAAAGTAATCTCAGAGAAAGAAATCAACCCCATCGCAACCTATTGTTTCAATTTGCCCCTTGTTTCTCTCCCGAGCAATCTCCCAACCTAAACAGCAAACAGAGTCTGCTGGCTTTCCCTTTTCTGTTCGCTTTCTTTCTCCTCTGCTCAGCTATTGTCTCCCCTTTTCACTTTTTAGCTCCTCATTCACACACAAACTCACAGAAAAAGCACCGCAGCTACAGCCAAAGGCAGAGTTTCCCTTTTTTGTTTGACGTGATGGTGATGTGGTAATAAATAAGATATGAACACACCGACACTACTTGATACTTTGGATGGTGGAACAAGATATTTACACCACCGACTCAGTCAACTTGACAGTCAATCAAAAAAGTCCCCTTCCCCTTTTTTTGCTCTCTTACGAGCTAATGAGCCTTTCAAAGTGGCTTATTATTAGTCAACAGGGACAACAATACCCTTTTTTCTCTTGTTTCTTCAACAAACCGTCAAACCTTACAGCTTAAACGAGCGTTATGATGGAACGCGGAAATAACTAACCAGCTCAAACACATCCAATCCCCTATTCATTTTTTATCCCTGAAAAGAGTTGCTCAAGCACAATTAAGGGTTGCACATTTCTCCCCAAAAAAGGAAAGAGAACACACAACGATTTTCAATTCCCTTGGAGTCTTAGTCTTTTTTTCTTTAGTTTTTTTAAAACAAAGTCAGTAAAAGCACCGTTGCTAATGCCAATACCGATAAGTGATATTGATGAGCGTACAATACTTCATCTGTGTTTTCTGCGAGCGTGCATGTGTGTGTAGGTTGAACACGACCCTGAACAAATTTTCAATGATGACGTTTGCAATCAACTGATCAGTTTCACGACAAATAGTCTATGTACCTGTGCTATACACACAAGCTATATCAGTGTACAATCCGCTGTGTAGTAAGGGAAGTTTATTCAATTTTATTTAGAGTAGCACTACTTTACATACAACGATCTAGTCACTTTTGTACCATTTTATCAAGTGATCATCATCACCGTCCTACAGTGGAAGTGGTTATGAAAGAGTGTGAACCCAAAAAAACAAGGTGTGTATTTATTGAATGAGTTCGGTTCGGTTGTACAACGTTCACATAACCAGAGAGTTGTAGGTAGGTGCACGTTCTCTTTCTTCGTATGGTTTATATGCACAGAGGTAGATAAAAGCACTCAACTAATCAAACATTGTCGTGTCTCTTTTCTTCTATCTATCTCTCTCCCTGTCTTCTTCCGTGTTGTAGCATGTGCAGTTGTTGTTTCTTACATGGGGCTTGGTTGCGGAAAATGTTTTTTTTCTCTTCTCGCGATTTGTTATGTGAGTAGTATCACACGAACAAGAAAAATGAAATGGTAATGAGTGATGATGATAATGATTAGTCTTTTTAAATGTTATCAATATTTTCAATCTAGAAGTCTGCTTTGTTAGGAAGATTGAAAGGTGTTGAGAGAGGGAAATCTGATGCAATAAAAAATCTCAGGTTTTTTTGTTCCTGAATCTTTTCTGGTGGAGAAAATATGTAGTTTTTAAGTTAGTGAAAAAATACAATAGCGTTGGTGTGCTCTATGGAATGTATTATTTTCTCGTCTTTCTTTCGGATGTTTCTGCTTTCTTTTCTTTGCTTCTGCCACCAAAAAAATTACAATTAGCTACCACCGCTACACTTGTATGGTGGATTCTCTGAGAGAGAGCACGTTATTTTATCACGCTCCCATCACAACCACCAACATTAGCCAACTGAGGATATTATATATTTTTTGCAAGTGTTTTGCACGTACATAATATATAAATGCTTTCTACTACTTGGTACACCTCAGTCATAAAACAACAAACTCACAGTCACACAGAGGCATACACCACGTTTGTTTCTCTTGAGTACGAATTTTTCAAGTTCACATTGATAAATAAAACTGTTATACACCGTCTTTCAACTCAGTTTTTAGTTTTTGTACTCGTATCATCTGTCTGCTAATGAGACTTTGCTGAATAAAATGTGGCAAGTGGAAATATATATAAATATATATATATTTTCTTCTCATTTGCCAAGTACAACAAGAGGAGTCAGTTTATAATACACTGTTATTTTTTGCCTGCTCACTGGTTCCCGCTTGGTTAACTAGCAGTTAGCAGTAGTCAGTAGTGCTTCCTCATCTCATATAGGAGGAGGATGTCGCTTTCATCTTTTTTAAAACTGTGGAGAGTAATACGCAAAATAGAAGTACTTGTTATATTAAAGGGAAAAGAATTAGACGACTGATAGAGATAGACTACTCTAGAGAGGCTGACTAAAGCATATCACTTATTTTTACTCTACCAACGAAAAAAATATAAAATGAGTTATTTTTCTCTTATGGCACACTATTCATCTTGTGTATTCTATTCTTTCATTTTCGTCCAAAGTAAAAACACAATGCAATATGAGGTAACAGAAAGTACAAGTAAAAGAAATACGAAAACCTAAAAGACCTTCGTGTTCGTCATCATCAACATCCTCCTTATGCAAAACTGTACCACTCAAAAAGTATAAAATGAACAATAAGTTAAATTAGATCTGGTTAAGTGCGCAGTGAAAAATAATTTGTGAGGATGAAATTTAAGAAAAAAAGTATGGCTATCTCTACAAACACAAATTCGAAATGGTAAAACGGTAAAAAATTATGTTAAAACGGCACAAGAATAGAATACACGTGAATAATGTATAATAATAACAACTACATTAAAGCATTTGAAAAAACACACTAATTTGTAAATTGTATGTAAAAAATTATTTTAAACTTACTGGCCCAATTACAAAAAATATAAAAAACAACAATTTGGAATTGCTACAAAAAAAACCAAACAAATATGCAAAGTCATGTAACATTAGTAATAAAAGTTTGCGGTTAAATACGTAGCCTCAATTCTAATACTTAAAACCGAGCAGTTGTCAACGTTTATTGTATGAAAGACGAAACACTGCTTACTTTTCGACAAGAGACAGTTGAGCGTATTTATAGTTTTTGGAATGATGAATATTTTTTTCTACTTCCGTTACACCATTGGCTTCACTGGGTGTTTATTTTTACAAAAAAAATAATACCCGTAGTTAAATGACCAGGTTGTAAAGCAACCAAGAAGTTGGTGCTGAGAGGGAGACAAAACGGGGGAAAGTGTTTTTCCTTGTTTTTGCAACAAACAAGAATGTAGGAACGAGGGTGAAAATAGTATAGATTGTCCCGGCCAGGCCTACGGTTGGTTTTTCTTTAGGAAACGATGAGGGCTGCTTTCTACTTTACTGTTTGAGCACCAGCACCACCACCACTGCTGCTTCTACTGCTGCTGTTGTTGATATAGAAGCTTACTACGAGTGAGCTTGATGATCTGTGTGGTGGTGTGTGTCTCGTACGGAAAGTGTACCGTGCCGTGTGGTCTTTTGCCGAGCAATGATATCCGTGACCGTCTTTTCTTATTTTCTTTCCTAGTCAACCAGATAAGTCCGAGATGGAAACGAGACTGAAAACGAGTGAAGTGACTGCGAAAAATTAAGAGAGATGTGCTCGTTTCGTCGGTTGGTGGAATGAACGAAGCTTATGTGTATGTATGGCTTTTATACTTATCTGTGAACTAACAAACAAATGACAAAAAATGTCCACAGAGACTTGTTTCAGAATTGTTAAAAAAACGGACAAGGGTAGTTTGTTTCTTTTGATTTTACTTTAGCAATCTTGTACAAAGTACATACTTTTCGAATGACGACAAGAATATTTTGTTGTTTTGCAACAAAACAATGTAGCTTTCTACTTCTCACTTCCTTGTCCCGTGTAGTCCAAAAGAGAAATCAGAAGGGGACTGGATATCCATCCGACTTTTTATCATGATACCCACAAAACAGAAAAAAATACAGTACAAGCGAGGAACGGAGAGCAGATGCAGAACATCAGAAGAGCACGATGCGAAAAGTCTGAACGGAGAATGTATGCGTTAAGATGTTGATGCATGCTTATACGTGCAGTAAAAGTGAGAGAGGCCTCCACAACGGTATTGTATGAAATGGAGAGGATCTGGTAAAAGGGAAAAGACGTCTGCTGAAATATACTGCAGTAGTAACGTTTTGTGCGGGTTGCATCCCGTACTCTTTCCTCTACTTGGTCTTGTGAGAAACCTTTGTCTTTCTCGTCTTTCTTCCCTAAGAGAACAACCACCTCTATCACCACCACCACTACCACCACTTTACTTTCATACTACAAGAATACAACACACCATGGTATATAGCGTATCATCATCGCATCATCATCATGATTCTTTCCAGTCACCACCACCGCCGCCACACACACCAGCAAAAGATGTTGTGCACATGAGGATGAAGAAACCAAACCGTTAGGTTTTCATCATGCAGCACCAGTGGTAGTTGTAGCAGGAACAGAGAATGGAACCTGGATGGTAGAAGCGGTGGTGATGTAGTAAATACAGTGGAGCACAACGAGAATTTCCCATCTTTACAATCAGTAGATAGCAGTGGTAGTAATGGTGAACTATACCCACAAAACTAGAAAAAAATGTATCATCATGCAGTTTTAGATATTAGGGGACACATACATTCATTACTGTTACGTCATATGCTTGCAATAAAGTCTGTAAAAAATAGCCACCACCACCCGTTGTGCTTTCCGCTTTTCAGTTCCCTTGCTCAAATGTATTATAATTTCCCAACAAAATGTGCGTACCATGTATGTATAATTCATTATATCGATATGTAGCAATAGATGACGGATAATAATTGCAGTACTACCGGAGTTACTGCAGTAATTAGTAATATCTAAGTACAAAAAGTTTTCATGGAATGGAAAGAAGTAAACAGTTAACGTGGCAAGTGGTAATGTAAGAGGACATCCAGAAGTGGATTGGAGGACATCAAGGACCACTTAAGCGTTCTTTCTAAACACTTTTGATTGAAGAGGCCCATTCATTCTGAATAACCTTACGTTTTACTACAATGATTTTAACATGTATCCTATAAATATACAAGATTTCGATTGTGATTTGACGATTTGTGAATCAGTGGGGTAAAATGAGAAAAAGAGAAATTTTATGCAATTTTACAATTTATATGGGACCAATGATATGCGTATCATGTTCGATGGTGGAATATTTGCAGTTGTTGTATGATTAAAAGTGTACTTACGTTCTGTAGGTTACGCAACGATTTTTTACGCTATGATAATGGAAGCAAAAATGTGGTTATTTTTTTGCTTTTGATAGAAACCACATCGTCATCATCATGGTTTTCATACTACAATTCAGTTGATACACAAGAATGCACCTCGCTCACTTGTCTCTTCTTTCGTGTGTCTAATGTAAGAACGATCCGAGGTATTGCACAGGAAATGCAATATTACAGGATAAGGGAAAACAAGACGATCTGAAGATTGGAAGAAGAGTAAATAAGAAGGAAAAAGTGAGTAAAAGTTGGGTTTGGTTGGAGAGTAGTATGATTGATGAACTCTTAGGTTTTACTCACTTACCCTTTTTATAACATCATCAGCCAATAATCCTCATAATGGGTCTCCACTTACTTACATCTCACGTAAAAATACCTACATCTATCCTTTTCCCAAGTGGGACAACAGCACCAACCGCCAAAGAAAAAGCACACACATATTTAAACGCACCAACGTGCTTTTTACCCAAGAAAAAATTTAGGACGACGCCTTCTACTTCTCAAGAAGCAGACATTCTACTTGGTAAATGGTTGAGTATAATGTAGATCCATAATAATAATGCGTACATTACTTGGTGCATCCCATTCAACCTTCACTCGTCTTTCCTCTTCTTAAAGAACATTTTTGTCACACGACAACGAAAACCGCCACCACGACAACATCATCAACATTAGACCAGACCGACACTCTTGTGCAGGCATATTGGCCAGAGAGGAGAAGAACCCAATAAGTAGTTCTCTACCTTCAACAAACCCATTTTTTCCTTGTTTGAATGCACAGATTGATCTTCTCTATCATCTACCGCTACTCCTGGAAAGGGAGACAAAAACGGTCCCTCTCTCTCTCTAACTCTTATGATTAGACACGTGCTATATACAAAACTGCGGTTAAGTTGTGAAACAGCCTATTTCCGTACTTTGTCGTGTTGAGTGCATCACCTATATAAGAACAGGAATGTATATAATTTAAGCTTAGAGGATCAAATAGGATAATAATCCTATTATTCTACACAGTGTGTATGCTAATGGTTGGAAATTCAAAGATGATAACAGCAAAATGCGATAGGATACCTATCGTTACTGCAGAATGCAGTTACGCTTTACTTACTACTTATACTTCTCGACTGAGGACAATAGTTTTTTTTTCTAGAAAAAAAAGTTGAGTGCTGCTGTTCATTTTGGGAATTTCGTGTGTCTATAAAAGATATTCTCATTTTTTAATGCTTAAAGTTTGCAAGGGCCTGATGTTTAGCAAAGCGAGCATGTTTTATACTTCCAAAAGTCTCTAGGTCATCACTATACTTTACTAAAGCGTTCGGGCAAAGAGAGGGGACCAATTCGAGAGTGTTGGTCTACTCTACTTTTCGTATAAATTATTTTATTTTTCTTTATTACTTTTACTCATTAGAAGTTAGTATTTGTGATTACGATTTAAGTCGTTTAGTCATTATCACTACTTGTACTGTTTGTTCTTGCTATCTAGAAACTATCCATGCAACAAATGATATTGTGTACTTGTGTTTATTATTATTAAATTAAAGATAAACATAAACCGTTTTGTTTTTATTTTTCTGAAATTTGGCAACAATTTCTAACTGATCTGTTGAAAATTAGGCTGGTATGTAGGAAAAAATTTATTTGAATTAAAATGGTTAGAAGAGAATCCATATTTATTATATGAATTAAAAAGTTTAACATTTGTACAATGAATATTTACAAACCAACTTGCTTTTAGCTTTATTGTTTTGCACGTTATGAGCAAGAAAAAAGGTTACAATGTTTTGTGGTTCTGGTCTGTGTATTTTGTAAATCTGTTCATACATTTGAATAAGACGCACACGATGAAATTTATACAAAAGGTATATAGAATGTGATTGAAATGAATGAACAAATGACGTAAACGTCTTTCGTTTAACAGGCAGCCCTAAAACTAAATAAGAACAATTAGGTACACAATCTTTTGTACTTTTAGTAAAATACTAGGAATACTAATGGAAGAACATGATTGATACACCAATTTATGTTCTAGTGCAAAACGTTGTGCACCAAGGCGTAAAATCGATGTAAAATTATTTGTGGTGGTAGTGCTGATATTATGATGGATGAATACAAAAAATGAAAAATTTTATTGTTCCTTTTGTTTATATTATAATTTTGTAAAACATGATGAAATAGACACACCGGTAGCGGATGTACAGCATTTCATAAGGTCTCAATTTGCCCTGCTTGCCACGCGTACAGTTTTGCATTCCTTTCACCCTACTAAATTCATCATTCTCTCTCCCTTTCACTTTGCTCATTTACTTTCCTTGTAAAACGTATTGTCAATCTGCATTTTTACATTTGTCAGCATAATGTGAAACATAATTACCAGATTAAAGAAACATACATTTATCTTAATGCACCATGTGATAAATTTCGCAGTTAACTTGACACTCGCCATGAAGCTTATTCATTAATACATAATCCGTACAAAATCTGATTGTTATTGTGAGAATCATTGTCCAGGTAATTGTTTGTTTCATCTTCACATATGTAGTTGCACACAATGATAGAAATATGCAAACGTCTTTTCAGTAGTGGGAATCAAGGGTGGATCTAGCTATGCGCATTTGCCGGCCCTCTGCTCTATGTCGCCTACGTAAACGTTACGA
>JAHZMV010003138.1:0-12005 GCA_027743765.1 Coecobrya sp. COE2 | reverse complement strand
CCCGCAAAAAAATAAATGATATAATACTCAGGTTGATTGATATTGCCAACAGATGAATGCCATGGTGTATTTCATACACAGCCGTTACAACTGCATTGGCCTGGAAATCAGCTAGGAAGAGTGAGTGGTAGCTACTCAAGTCGCATTAAAGTTCACCATCAAGTAAACATGAACAAGCATACCATCACCATTCACTCCTACAATATAATCCTATCCCATATTTTTTGCCATTACAACAACCAAGAATAACAGCATTTGAATTGCAAATAAAAAGATGTCACGCGGAAAAGCAGCAAACTGCAGTTTTCTCCCATTTCTTCCTTCTTATACTTCTGCCATCTTTTCTTCCCCTCCCGCTTTATTATTATTTCGCCTGTATTTTCAGAGCTGCGTTTCATATACTTTTCAACGTTTCATATACTTTCCTGATGTGAAAGTGTGTGAGTTTGAAATGTGACAGGAGATTTCAGTAACATGCATGCATATGTACTACAATGTCTCTCTTTCTTCTTTTTTGATTATCTTGGCCTAGAAAAAATTACACAGCATATAAAGTCCTCTCTCTCCACAGCATTTACTGGGCCATTGCTTATGTAAACCTATCAAGCTGTCATACAAAAAACTATTTTCGCACATATATAACTACTATCGTCACTACTCCTTATTACGATTACCAACCCAGTTTCACTTCCGTGTACATAATACATTTTCTCTCCTCTCGTTCTAACTCTGCTTTTCCAAACTATAAGCTCTTCTCCAGAATGTACACAACCGTCACATAACGAGCACACAAAAAACGACGACGATGATGACGATCATCCTCATCATCAAATGCATGCGTTTCTTGTTTCTGGAGCGGAAAAAAACTCTTTTCACTTTTTCCAGTACAGTTCCATTCTCTCCTGTCATATTCCAGGAGTCTGTGTCGCTACGAAAAATATGTTGTGCGCGTTCCACCTACACAGAAAATATATGTATGTCTTTTATACTAAAAACTCAACTCCCCAAAGAGCCCCGTAGCTAGAATAAAAACGAGGAAAACGGAGAATTATAAATATATGAAACGCAATAAGGAAGCCAAGAAGAAAAACTTTGTTCCTGAGACTGTTCCTCATCCACCACCATATCAGAAGAGCTCTCTTTCTCTCTCTCTAAAAATACACACTTTCAACTAGTTACTGTTACATGGTTGGCACTGCTTCTGCTCTTCTTTAAAAAACGACGACGATGATGACGATCATCCTCATCATCAAATGCATGCGTTTCTTGTTTCTGGAGCGGAAAAAAACTCTTTTCACTTTTTTCCAGTACAGTTCCATTCTCTCCTGTCATATTCCAGGAGTCTGTGTCGCTACAAAAAATATGTTGTGCGCGTTCCACCTACACAGAAAATATATGTATGCCTTTTATACTAAGAACTCAACTCCCCAAAGAGCCCCGTAGCTAGAATAAAAAGGAAGAAAACGGAGAATTATAAATACATGAAACGCAATAAGGAAGCCAAGAAGAAAAACTTTGTTCCTGAGACTGTTCCTCATCCACCACCATATCAGAAGAGCTTTCTTTCTCTCTCTAAAAATACACACTTTCAACTAGTTACTGTTACATGGTTGGCACTGCTTCTGCTCTTCTTACGAAAAGAAAGAAGCGTTGAGAAATTTCAAGAGACAGTTATTTAGATATATCGACGGTATAAAAGCCTCTTATGGCTAACTACTACACAACAGCAGCAGTACATATACCTACTCGTGTGTACTTTTTCCTGGAACATAAAACAGAAGCAGGGAATGTGTTCCACATAGTAAAGTAATAGTTAGAGCAAAAGTAACCACTGAGAAAAACCATCCATCCATTCACGCATTCTGTATAATATTATTACTTTTACTTATTTAGCTCAGAGTTATATACCTAGGTACTTATTTATGGAATGGCTACTTCATACATACTCCATCCCACTAATTTACTTTTACTTTGTAAAAAGTACATTTTCACTTTTTTCCTTTCTTGGCAGCAGCAGAGCATTGCTTTGGTGGTGTCCTTGGACGATTCAGGAACACGAACACGGAAGCAATATAAATATAATCATAACAACGTTATTAGTATATGAAGTGTTGTAGAAATATTATGTTATATAATATGCAATCGTGTTTTTCCAGTTGCAAGGCATTTTGCTACGATATTATATAAGGTTATCACCTGAATGCCTACCTGACCTGATGGCTTGGAAGATATTATGAACAAATGCTTGCACACACAAATAAGTTTATACAGTTTATACTTGTATTTTTCTCACTTTTCCTTTCCCAGAAGGGAGCACACGGAAAAACGTTGTTGGGAAAAGGACAGAGAAACGAACAAAACTCGGACTTTTTCTCCGTTCCCCAGCTGGAGAAATTGATTTATCTATTTTTAAAATGGAATGGTCAGAGGCATGAAGACGAAAAAAGAAGCTGAAGTGAAGCAGGCCGTATATGTCTGTTGGCCGGCCAAAGAAACTGTAAACAGATCAGACATTTTCCTTACAGATTTCTACCATTTGCGTTAAGGTCGGAAACGGGATACGAAAACGCACTGCATAGTGTATACTCGTTGACGTTTTTGTCGTCTCAAGGAAGGCCGTAAGAATGGATTATTTACAGAAAGAAAAAAGGCTTGAAAGACGAGACAACAATATTTATAGGGAGCAAGGCAAAGTATCTAGTCAATATCTCTCTGTCCGTTTTCTTTTCTTTTACGTATGTACCTTTCAGAAAAATATACTGGTGTTATTATAGCGAGCTGTTTTTACGTACAAGTTGGTTCGAATCGAACCAGACTGAAAAAGTGGAAGCGATAGAAAATAGAATAGAAAGCTGAAAGTTTGATCAATTTTTATTTTTTAGAGGCAAGCAAGCAAGTTCTATGCATGCGTTGTGGTAGATGTTGGACACGGCTACTGCTCGATTTTGTGCAAAGCCGCATACGTACATATGTGTAACTGGTATAACTAAATGTAGGGGCATTTTGCCCAAAAAATGCCAAAAGACGAGAGAAAGTGGTAACAAGAAACACTTTATATATCTATAAAGATGTTCATATTACCACCATCATCACCACCGTTGCTGCCACATGAAATATATGGCGTGTATGCATGCATTCAAGCTAGATGGTCGGGTTTTGAGGGATATGTTATAGACAGATATATTTTACATGTTCGGCTTGAGTTCTCGGTGGTTTTATTAACGTAAATCCCACTTGCCAACAGAAAAGCGGTGTGCTTCACTCACACACACAACATATACCGTCACCAGGGCAACATAGAGAAATATCAGAAGCAGCAGCATCAGTGACGGTAGTGCAAGTGGCAGCAGGAAATACAAGACACAACGACGATGACGGTGGGATGCGGTACAGAAAAAGGAAGAAAACTTAACAGGGTTATTTCGCTTGTTTTCATGGCCGCTTACTGGCAAGCAGAAAGGAGACGATAACATAAATGAAAACTGGGTTAAAAATGGTACAAGGAAAAAGGACTTCAAAAGGGAAGGCTCAAACGTTTTCATTCCTTTTTTCTCTCTTCCTCTCCGGTCCGGTTCAATATTAGTAGCAGCATGAGGGAAAAAGTTACGCACTAAAAAGGAAGATGAAAATAAAGCAAAACCAGAACAGCATCTAGGATGAGCCCGGGATGAAGGAAATAGTATATAAAAATCTGTGGAGAAATTGGAAAAAGAAAAACCGTTTTCTCTCTTTCTCCTCTCTCGTGCCACTTTCCATTTTACTTTTTTAAGGAAGCAACTGACTGCGGAATCCAAGAAGAAAAAGAAAGAAAGGAGGTGTTGGGAGTTAACAAATAAAATACTTGAAAGAAAGGTACACTATAGCGTGCACCCACACGTATAAGGTACAACAATATAACTGTGTTTACAAAGTCATAACATTGAAAAATATACTGGAAGAAAGAAAGAATGTTGAACTGCCACTGCTGCTATTTTGGTGGTCTAGTGTAGTACTTGGTTTGTTAGAGTGAAGAAAGGATAAAAAGTGTGCGGAAGAATGTTTACGGCTTTGCCATCATAATATAAATACTCCGAGGCTACTGACTGCCTTTATTGCATGCCTATATGTTACACAGTTTTTTGAGCTCTTGGTGTGTTAATAAATATAAATATAGCATGTGTTGTTGTAGTTATGTTGAAGAAAAAGGAGTAAGGCACACACATACACATGAGCACCTGCACACATGATGCTCAAGTATCAGGCGAGAAGTTGGCGAAAACAAGAGAGGAAAGTAAGCATATCCGAGTCCAATGTCCGGTTCAGGTTTTTTCTCTGTCGGCCTAAGCAGTAGAGTAGTAGCGTTGAAACCCTGTAGCAGATTTTGTACCGCCTCCCATATTTACAAGGAGACTAGCATGCACATAAGTCAAGGAGAGAGAAAGGAAAGGAGAAAGAAAAAAAATTATCACGGAACATTCCCATTTTCTTTGCCTTTATGTTCTCCAACGTGGACTTGTGGCAAGGCAAACAAAATACACATGTATGTACACTTACATATGTACTTATCTATGTGCATATGTGCATCGTACCGTAAACGGTTCCCATTGCACACTGTCTCCGGTGTCTTGCTTTGCCGGTGTGGATAAAATGTACTATCTCTGGAGATGATGATGGGACAGCAATAATAATAATAGCCATATAAAAATCAGCTCAGGATGAAGATCATCATCGTCACCATCATCATCACGATCTCCTGATAGTGATGACGACGATGATAACGCTCAAGAGAAAATAGTTTCTTCTCCTTTCTGCAACTTTTCCACTGCTCTTGAGAAAGGATCTTCTCCACTTTATTTAGTGCTTAGACGGCAACAACTTGCATCATCACTCATAACATTTTCCTTCTCCCGCTCTCATAACAATAACCATATTATAGCACAAAGGTATGTGTGTAATATTTTCAAATAGTTATAGAGAGAACTCCAGTTTGCTACTTTTTCTATCCTTTTCTTCTCTCTTTCAACCCTTGTAATCGTGGTGAATTGATTATTATTGATTTTTATGGTGCCAACAAACACGATAGTCACTACAGACTACAGATAAAGAAAAAAATGAGTAAAAATGTCGCCTCCTCCTTTTTGTCATTTACCATTACCATACAACAAGTTAGAGAGGGAGAGCGGGAGAAAATGTAAAGAATAAGCATATTTTTTTGCTTGCAAATCGCAAAAGAAAAGAGTTTTCCCATAAAAAGGTATGCTCCCAGTAATCATCATCATGATGACCATGTTCATCATTTTCTTTTTCTTAGCTTTTTTCTATCATCATAAAGCAGTAAAAGTGCTCCAAAGAAGAGTAATAATCGGAGATCACAATCGCCATCACCATATCGAAAGAAGAAGAAAAGTGAGGATTGCCAAGAAATATATGTATGGAGAAAGAAAGAGTCGAGCAGGAGACAAAAGTACCGCGAAAAGGATGAATCATCACAAAAATCTTTCTTTCTTTCTCTCTCTCTTTCTGCCCATGTCTTCCTCCATAGATATCTGCCAGCCTACTTTTCTTGCACGGTCACAAAAAAACCAATCCGCTGATGATGATGATTTGCCCGCTTCACCATATGGCAAAATACATTCATTTTCTTTTGCAAAAGAAGAAGAGAAGAATGAGTAGAAGGAAAAGTACATACTTATTTTTTGTAGTAACTTGTGTTCTTTTTACTGCTTGCCCCTCTTTCTCTCTCTGTGGTAGGTATAAGCAAATGGGCGGTTGGTATATTATAGGCAGGTAGCGCACACACACTACTACTTGATTGCTCCTGGTCATTCCAATCCCATAAAAAATTGTGTACCCTTTTTCTTCTCCTCCTATTTTCGTGGAAAAAGCCATAAGCCAATATACTGGCCAACAGAAACTCTTATGTCATTATGTACTTTGTGTGTAGAATATATGTATATGCATAATAGGAATGTATTATTTTCTCATGCTGTTCGCCTCTCCACTTTTCCTCCACCAGTTCATTGCTCATGAATGCATGCCTGCCTGCATGCACACTTTCATACAATCATATAATAATCATAATCATAATAATAGCGCACAGATGGAAATGAAACTTCCTTTCTCTCTCTCTCTCTCCTTTTTTTCTTTTTCTCGTGGAAAATGTTTCCTCTCTCTCCTTCCTTCTGTGAAAGTGAATAAAATGAATGAAAAATCACAAGGAGAAACCTGGAAGGAACACACATAGATAGGTAGGTACATATATACATACATGGATGTGATACATGCTGGGCTGTTGTTGTGATTATTGTTTGTGGACGTGCGTGCATTTTCTTTTGAGATTTTTGTATAATAATAATACTGCTACCATTTACCTTGCCACTACTTCACTTAATAGTATGTGTGTGTTCTCTTACTACATATTATTATTACTATTATTCGTGTGTCTATACCCACTGACTGGTTTTCTTTGTCTGCACATGGCAGCAGCAGCATATTGGATATAGCTTATGGTGATGGTAGTGGTGGTACGGTGATGATGAAAGTGACCTTAAAAAGGAATATTCAGTTAAAAAAAGAAAAATCTGTATTGGAGGGAATGTGCATTCAGGCATGAAAAGCTTGTTGGAAGTTCAAACATGTCTAATGAAATGTTATGATGATGATGGCGGTAGCCAGTGTACACATTTCCTTCCATAATACAAATAGGTATTCAGAATATTGCATAACCATGAACAAGACTATGCAGAAAAAACGACAGGAATCATGCAATCCGCCAATAATGGGATGAAGGGAAAAGAAAAAAAACGAAATCTCAATAATAATCCCAAGAATGCCTATATGTTCTCTATGTGTGATCCTTCACAATTGGGTAACCCGTAAATTTACGAAGGCAAGCAGAAATATCCAGCCAGTCTCACATTATTCCATGTTCCTAGTTCGCTTTCACTTTGATTTTCTACTGCTGCTGCTTCTGACTGAGTGTCCATTCAATTTTCTTTCAAGGCAGCAAATGCTCTGTACTTCCTGGTCAATAGGAAGGAAAAATCCCTGGGGCCAGACAAAAGCCACGGAGAATGGAATGAAAATGTGTATCGTATGATGAGCACATGATATGTGCATATACTACAGTGTGGGATGAACTACATGAAAATGAGAGGTCAAGTGAAGGGAAAATGAATAGCGGAGAAAAAATAATAAAAAATGTGGATGATGATGATCATTCGACCTAGATTTCATCTTTCAAGTCAGCCAGTAAAAAATAAGGCGGACAAAAAGGAAATAAGAGAGTCAGAGAGAGAGAGGAGTCGTAGATGAGATAGATGAGATGAATTGAATGCAGTCATGTGTGCACTAAAAACAACAACAGAGCAAAAATGCGAAAAGCAACATATTTTCTGATGGCAGTAGACGTTTGTTGTGCGAGAGAGGGATAATATATATCCAGCTAAAAGTTAGGAGTGGTCTTATTTGTACTATTTCGCATGTTAAGCATGAGCCGTTGTAGCATTCATAACAAAACACTGTACAAGTATTTTACCACGGAGAAACATCATCATCGTCAAAACACATACAATACAATTTACTATTTCCAGTAGACGATCGCTGGCTTTTTCTCTCTAAAGAATTTGCTTTTTTCAGCTTGTGTTTGTGTGCGCCTATCGTGCCTGATGATGATGATAACATCCAGAGCAGAGCTCTATCCCCCTCCCCCTCTCCGTATTCTTTATTTTGCTAAAGATATTTCATCCCATTCATCCAAAATGAAAAGGAGAAACGCGAAAAAACTGAGGAAACGGGGCAAATCCAGTTTCCTTCGTTGCTCTCCCAACAAAGCATAGAATGTGTACGGACAGCAAGGAAAATTGGAAAATCATTCTGCTGTTGCTGTTGATGATGATGACTGGGAAAGGAGATGAGATGCAGAGGAAAGTATAAAGAAAATAGGAATTGTAGTGAGATATTCGCAAAATAGCATAAAAGTGAGACTAGGACTGTTTCACGTGTTCACATCCAGCCTTGTTTGGGATTCATCTCCTTTTTCCTACATGCTCCACACTGCACATCTAGTGACGCTATCACGGTTATTGTAAATGTGACGTTGTGGATGTGTACAGTAGAAAAAAACTCATTTTTATCATTTTGGTAATGTAGTTGGACCTTGTTTGGTTGGCGAGGACCCATTCACCCGAAGGATGCCAGTTGTCGGGAACATTCAGGCCAAGTCAAAATACTGAAGAAAATGGTAACAATACAGAGAGAATCTTGTAACAGGGCTTGTACCACACGACACGGTCCAATCTGTCTTACTACAACAGTCCGACATGAAGATGAAATGGTTTGCAAAATAAGAAGATACACATCTCCATTTCGCTCTAGAAAGCTAACTTTCAAGATTTTTTTCATCTGTTCAGTAGCAGATGATAAAGGAACACCCACGCACACTTTTGTGAAAAAAGTGTACAAGTTACATGCACGCACATATGTCCATTATATTTTTTGCCATTCTATTTTTATGCACATGTGTGGCATTATTGTGCGTACAATCTTTCTTTGTTAAATTGAGATAAAAAAATAAGTGAATCGAATATCAAAGCATACCATACCATCAAAGGAACATGCTCATTTGTAGCACAACTATTACCACGAATATGTACTTTACTTTTTTCTTTTTATGGAACGGAAAAAAGTGAAAGAGCTAGTACAGCATAACGAGTTTAAGTACACTACAAAGTTTTCCAGGCAAAAGGGTTGACCGAACAAAGTTGGGGGATTGGCCTAGCCACTGCACCGTTTTTAGAAGAAGAGCAGCAGGATACCATACACCATCGAAAGGTAATCTGTGACAGATTTTGGTTTTCAAATTATATACGACTTCCTTCTCTTCTTCAACGAGATTCTTTCTCCTTTTTCCTCAGAGAAATTTTTTATTGCCTAGCTCGCATTTTTTACTGCAGCAGCATGTATGTAGTATACTGGCAGAAACAGGAAAATATACGAGAAGAAAGTTAAGCTGTGTATGCAAATATAACGGATGGGCGACCTAGCCATCGTATCAATTTTCCCTAATATCTTATTTAGCTACTCTGCGTGTAGTGTTCGAGCAAAGCGGATGAAGAACGACGAAAAAAGGGAAAAGTGAATGAAATGGAAGTAATATTAAGAAAAAGAGGAGACAGGGAAAGAAAAGAGCAGCAGAGTTCCACCACTCTTCCTTGTTGCATCTTTATCATCAACGTGATCACGAGCATCCACCCAAGCCCGTAAAGAAAATAAATAAAGTAAAATTGTCTCCAGTTTCCATACTGCTTTTCTCCAGCGCAAAGTTCCCATTTCCTAGAAATGTATGCAAACCTAGCAATGCTGTGAGTGAGTCAGTCTGACTTGAGTTGCGATTTGCTCTCAAAAGTTTCAACTCAACACAAATCGCAGTAATAGAAGCAGTCAGCGAGGCAAAAACTTTCTTCATGATGATGATACTGCTACCGCTACTGATGATGAAGATGATCAAGACTACTGGTGTAGTAGTAGGAAGATTGAGATATTTCTCATAGTTCACGGTGGCGTGGCGATGCAAACAGAGTTGCAGGAAATGACAATAATATGACTTATATTCTCTGCAGAAAGAGACGAGACGGGCAAAAAAACTAACCGGGCTTCTCTCCGCTTAGCAAATAAAAAATAAGATAAAAACGCAACCATGCACGAATGTAATAGTTATTTGGACTAGAGGATGATGATACCATGCAAAGCAGGCAAGCATGCATGCACTCTGTATATATGTATCAACGATGGCGACAACGATGACAAGTGAACACGATGAGAGAACTCTACACTTTTTCTCGTCAACAAAAAATAAATTTTTTGTCATAAACTCTTGCTGTTCGTTCCTGACAACGCACGATTCAGCTCGTTATTATGACTTGTTACGGTATGAACATATTGAGAAACTTTCTGTAGTATGCAAAGTAGTAACTCTTTGGGAAATATTAAAATAGGAAGTTGTCGTATTTGTGTGCAAATATAATATATGAATTGTGTGGATATCCACGTATCCGACTGCACACGCACACATAAAGAACGCGGATAGAAAAAGAGCGGATATGAACACTAAACGATCTATGTATCATCGTAATCATCTCTCTCACAATAAAAAAGGGAGCTTGTCAGTCATAAGAATTGTGCAGTAATGATATATTTTTTTGTGCTCTGCTCTATAATGTTCTCTTGAGTGTTCAGTTAAAAACGGAACAAGATAGAGAGGATTCGGCAAAAATGAGTTTGAACAAAGTAAACTGAGTAGCTGACTTTATATGTATGTACATACGAGCATACCTTGCCGCTACGTACTTCCACTTCCTTTCCTTTTTACTTACTTATTTCTCATGGTTTATTACGTAATTTAGTAGAGGTATGCAGAAGGAAGGCATACGCAGAGTCTCAAGGTATGTGTAGTTACGCGCCTATGTATGCCTGGCTGACTGTGATGAGATGTCTTATTCCTTTGTAAAAACGGTGCTCAGGCTCAAATACCTAAACTCAAATGAGCTTCTTGTTGCGTACATAACTCGTTTTCGAGACGAGACAATCAGTGAATCAAGGTAGAAAATGTGATGAATTCTTCTCCTTCACTATGTGCCCTTGCCTTTTGTACTATGTACTATACCACGAACAAATGTCGTGTGCATTTTACCCCAGCAGCTTAATAGAGTGGCTGAATGAGACAAGAATGACGGAGATGACACACCACGGCAGCGATGAGGATGGGAATTGACTCTCAGGGAAAATACATTTTTATTTTTATGCAAAAACAACTAACTTCCTGCTTTTTCTGCTACACACACTCTGCCATTTTATATATTATCTTTTAACATATATGCTAACAAACAACAACCTTTCTGTTTCAATTTTTTGAGAGCGGAAAAGGGAATAACTGGGAAGAGGATATTACTTGGCTACACACAAAAGCATCCTGTTGACAGGTAGGAATGTATAATCATCATCCTTATAGTGCCAGTACATATATGAGATGATGTGATGGAATGTGAGCAAGCTAGTTTTAGTCCCATATGAAGATGATGAAAATATTGCTCTCATTTTTTGCAAGGAAAAAAAGTAGGTTCCATGTAACACCCATGATGTACATATATAGAAATAATGACAACAAAAGGAGAGAGAAAAGATCACAAGTGAATAGCTTTTTCTTGCTAAAGCTGCTTTGTTCATGCCTAAGCTAAAGCAAGCTAAGTAAGACTTTTTTACATAATAATACGCCCGAAAGAGACAAGACAAAAAAACAAGGTAGTTTTGTGATGGTTGCTTCTTTACTTACATTTTCTCCTGGAAAATTGCAAGCAGATGATACATTTCCCTTGTCACTTGCTATTTCATCCTGATGACAACCCACAGAGAATTTTCTCGGGATTTATAATAATATATATTTATGCTTTATACATGCATGCCTTACTTGTTGGCGGCCAGAGGGCCGGTATGCGATAATGATATTAAAAACAGACACACTCCAGCAATATAACGCACAATATTGTGTAAATGTCAGAAAGAAAAAACACTGAAAAGCTCAGCTGTTCATATTTTTCGACTGTTTCTCAACACTCTACCAAAAGGATGAAGGCAAAACCACTATGATAAATTATAAAATGCGAAGGATTCCTGCTTTGACACGCACACGGAAAATATTACAAAACATTTGTTTTATTTTTTTCCTCTCTCTCTTTTCCGGTGTTTCTGTTTTTATTGTTATTTTCTAAGACGCTTTTTTGTTCTTACATAATTTGCGTTCGAGTTTTCTAGTCAAGACAAAAGTCAGTGGTAAACCTGAGTGTGGGCGTAAACTTTTGACTCATCGGCTTTTTTCTTGAAAAAAGGGAAGAAAAGGAGAAAGCTGTATTTGCATTATATATTTAACAAGCCAAAACACTTTTGCTATACCAAGGAAAATGGTGTCATTATTACACAGCCAATACTTGAACAAGAAAAGAAAGACAAGTCAAGAAACTTTTCACTTTTTC